>JAXCGZ010016986.1:140000-260000 GCA_037179515.1 Halocaridina rubra
GCAGTTCCTGTATCCACTTTACTGTATAAATAAAGATTTTCAACTTTCATTCCAGGACCACTGTAGCAATTGCTGGCGATGACTTTGTGATGGTCGCGAGCGACTTGCGTCTCTCACGAGGGTTCAACATTTTTTCGAGGGAGCAAAGTAAGATATTTGGGCTAACACCAAAGACCATGCTAGCATCGACTGGATGTTGGGCCGACGTTCTTACACTAAACAAAGTCTTACAGGCAAGATTAACAGTGAGTATAGCCTAACATAATTGGTAGGAATCAGTTTAATATGCCATATATGAAATCCACAAATCTCTTTGTAACACAGGGTGACTGAATCAAAGCAAAAAATTCGACATTCAATAGGAGGATAATACATTGTTTGGGATTTCTAGTCCCCTTGCTCTGCCCCATGTAGTTGGCTTTTACAACACATTTGGGAACATTGAAGAAGTATCGTATTCTTACCTCCCCCCCAGAGGTTATGGTGTGACACAGGGCTTTAATTTTAATTGTTAAAAGAGATATTATTCATAACCCTTGTATGCCCTTAAACCTAAACAGTGAGGTTATTCTCTGTTAAAAGGCAGAGGCAAGAGACAGTGATAGCACAGAGCCCGACTGTATACCTACCACATAGCCATGGCCCAAGCCCCTGCTCCAACCACATGGACTCAGTGATCCCCAGACAGTGGCTAAATATTCATGTAGACATATAGAAAATCACAAATCTTCCTGTTAATTGTCCAATTTAATTGGTAACGACATGAAACAGTGAAAACTAACCCTACCCTGGGCTAGGGTCAAGCACCTCCCAATTCATTCAGTCATCTGCTAGAAACATTCTGAAATATCTGTGTGCGCCATGAACCTGTATACATACTTGGTGACTTTAATGATGACTTGCTCTCAGTAGATAACAAAATGAAAAGGATGATCAACACTGTGAAGTTGACACAAATAGTGACAAAACTGACCCGTATAACCCCAAATTTTAGGACTCTGATAGTATACCCTATTTAGACATAGTTCCTTGCCCAGTTTCAGATTACGAGCTCAACATTGCTATGCTAAACATAAACAAGCCCAAAAGGAAGCCTCTCTTCAAGACATTTCGGTGTCTAAAATATTACTCCCCCTAATATCTTTCGTGAAGCATTACTCAACAACAGAAATGTACTTAATTGTATAATAAACACAGATAAAGTAGATTTGCAGGTTGAAATTCTAATAAAAGTCTTCTGTGAATGCTGAGATAGTTGTGCACCCATTGCAACAAGGAAAATAACCTGCCCCTCAGCCCCTGGCTAACTAATGACATGAAAGAGGCAATGCAAATCAGAAATCAAATACATTTGAGGTAAAAATTAACAGATGTGTTATGACTCCGTGAACGTTATAAAGTAGAAAAGAAACGTTTCAGATCCCTCATATTAATGACTCTAGACATGATACAGCGGCAACATGGAAAGTGATAAAAAGCATGATACCAAATGGAAAGACTACCTCAGAAAGTTATGAAAATATTACGGAGTTGAAGACAATGCGGAAAACTTTAACAACTATTTTGCTAACGTTGGGAAAAATACATATAAGAAAACATCAACTCAGTGAACATGAGTAGGCTAATTACTTAAATGACAATTCTTCCAGTGTAAACATAAGAGAGTACTTCTAGATCAATCCTGTCGATTGTTCTGCCCTAATTCTTACCATAAAGAGCCTAAGAAGCTCTGGCTCTTATGGTCCAGATGGTATACCATTTCAATTCATCAAAGATGCTCTACCCATGACTGTATCTTATATTCTAGCTATTATAAACACTTCCATTGTTACTAAAAGGTTTTCTGACTCTTGAGAAAAATTATACGTAATACCTCTGCATAAAAAGGGGGACAGAGATGTGACAAACTATCGTCCCATTTCCCTTCTACCCAGTTTCTCTAAAATATTAGAAAAAATTGTTGCTTGCCAACTTATGTCATATATATAATCAAATAGACTATTAGCAATTAACTAACATGGTTTCAGACCGAAACTCTCGGCGGAAACTGCACTCCTTAAAGTTACAAATAGAATTTACAGTAATATTGATATGAAAAAATCTCTTTGCTTGTATTATTAGACTTATCTAAAGCCTTCGACAGTGTAAACCATGAAATTTTTATTAATAAAGCTACTATCCTAAATATTGACCCGAGCTGGTTAAGAGAGTATCTATCTAATTGCAAACACTCTATCCGTCTTAACAGCATTATCTCTACTCCAAAAAATTTTTCATTTGGTGTTGCACAGGGATCAGTATTTGGTCCTATCCTCTTCTCCATTCACGTAAATTATCTATCTTCTTTCATTTCTGACTGTCTAGTTGTACAATATACAGATGACACTTAACTACTCCTTAGTGGTGATATTAATAATCTCCCAGAGCTAACCTTAAGAGCAGAAAACACCCTGTGAAATATTAATACCTATTTTCCAGAAATTTGGCTGTTAATTAACGAAAGTAAAACACAATGCATGTTTATTGGCTCAAGGTACCAAATAGCACAAATTCCAGAAAACACAACAATTAATTTTTGCGGCAATATCATTACTCCTAGCAAAACAGTCAAAAATATAGGAATTCACTTTGGTAACTACATGTTGTGTGATTCCCATATAGATAAAACGAAAAGGTTACAGGAACACTAATGTACTTATGACATATAAAAGATAATTTTGACACTACCACTCAAATAATGGTTGTTGAATCTCTAGCCCTAAGTCACATTAATTACTGCACAACTTTATGGGGAGCTACCATTAAGACTCAGATAAACAGAATACAGAAGCTTATTAATTTTGCAGCTCTAGTTGCCCTGAGAGGAATAAGAAAATATGACCACATCACACCAGCTCTCAAAAAACTTGGGTGGCTGCAGGCAGTAAACAAGGTCGCCTATGCTATTTGTGCTTTTGTATACAAAATTTTGAACCATCATTATCATAGGTGGCTATTTAATTTAAAAAGTAAGGGATATAAGGGAAACTAACACAGAGTAGTGTGCTATTTATCTAGAGAACAAACAGAAACAGGTTCAGAGATGATCACTATTAAAGGGCCAACAATCTGGAACAATATTCCAGAGCATCTTAAAAATTTATCCTCCACAGCTTTCAAAGGCAAACTGTATAGTTTTCTTTTGGACAAATAGTTGCAGCTAACACACTAATTAATCTTAATGATTTAATGCAAGTTCCCTTAACACTAACCACTCTATATGTAAATTGATATCGCCTTCTTTATTCTCTAAGTTAAGAACTAATTATTCTCATTGTAAGGAATACAAATATGGTGATGATGCTGATAATAACGATCCTGTATCGAGTATTATTATCACTACTTTATTATTAACATTATTAAAAGAATTTTATTACAGTATGATTATTTTTTAGGAAAGCTATATTTCTTTTTTAACTGTGTGTATTACCCTCTTACTTATTAGTTCAATTACATGTCTACTTATAAGTTACTCTTAGTTTCGTAAACGAATAGTCATTGTACAAAAATGGAAATAAATGTTTGTTTGTTTGTTTGCTACCAGGGTATTACTAGCCCCAGTCACTACCACAGTGTCTCAGGTGGTAAATAAATGACATACAGAATACTTTGTATATCTGCCTTATATCATTTAGTGCAAACAGTGCCATAATTGCGTTTATTGTATATGTAATTGATGAATTACCATCTAAATTCAGTACTTTGCATGAAAACCATATATATTAATTGTATATCAAAAGTGCAAGTGATAATGATCTGTATCTATTTACAAAAGCCATTACAGTATTCCTCTTTTAAGGGGGTTGGCTGAGTCACAGCAAGACATTTCACTCTTTGGGGAGACAAATTGTAAAGGAGGGGGCTCCCAGTCCCCCTCACTTTTTTTTTTATTTTTTATTTCCACACACAAATCAACACACGGGAATGTGTAAGAGATATTGTTTGCCCCCCAAAGGGATAGCTCCTAAAAAAAAAAATTAAGCTTACATTCCTTATTTTTTGGCAAAAATGCCTCCTCTGCATTCCCCTGCATGTTGTAAGCCGGCTAAATGGGGCGGAGCTTGGAGACTGGGAATTCCCTCCTTTGTATTTTCCAGCCTCAAAGAGTCAAGTTTTTTGCTTTGATTTAGTCACCCCCCTTATAACAGGGATTATTGCTTTTGTGTATAGATAGACTTAATTTTCTTGCCTAATTATCAGTTCATTAGACACAAGCAAATCTTTTCAGATGTACTCTCATGAGCACCACGACGTGATGTCGACGACCGCTGTTGCTCAGTTGTTATCGACCATGTTGTATTGGAGGAGATTTTTCCCATATTATGTATCAAATATCTTGGTCGGTCTAGATGAGGAAGGTGAGTAGTTTTTTAAATATCTTTTCTCTCACGGTGGTTAGAGCTCTCGAATCGGGAGGTGACTGACCTGTGATCGAGCTCACAGCAGGTCGTTAAGAAAGATTTACAGCCCTAATTCCTCAGCCATACTTTTGTCTCTGCCCACCCCTGTAATGGGGACTAATAGTGACCCATGAAACAAGGTCTTTTCCCAGAGGGATGACCATGAACGAAAGAAAAAAATTCAAATTAAACGTTTATAGCAAAACTGAAAACAGTTAATGCAACAGTTGTTGTTCCATGTTTTATATGCCACGAAATCCCTATTATGAAGGCGGATATAGATAGGTTGGAGCTAGGTAATTAAGGCTGGATACCCTTCTTGACACCCCGTTGTGGGATCGAACACTGGTCTGTCACCTCCTGAGTCTAATTCTCTAAACCACTGTGCTATCGCGGGTAGTTTAGGTGCCTTAATTTTACTTCTGTTGAATATCTCTTGCATGTCAAGAAATTAAGATAATGAATATGAAAACCAAGGGCTGCTGTTTTATCCTCCCAGCTAAGCCTTTATGTTATTTAATCCCTGTGAATGGTTTTGGACACATCCTGATTGCAGCTGGGGATTTAAGGCTGGATACCCTCTATAATGTAGTGTTCCCTCACTATATCGTGGTTCACCTTTTGCGAATTCAGTGCATCGCGGTTTTTTTTGGCCGAGTTTTTTTTTTTTTCCTGGGTGTATGCTAGAATATTAAAATATTAAAAAATTTAAATTTTCAGTATTTTCATTATTTTATTAAAAAAAATATATATTTCATTATTTTATTGATAAAAAAATGTATTACCCAGCCTAAGAATAATAAAACAGTAAGAAATAGTAAAAAAACAAATTTAAACATGTAACTGCACCATAGAAAGTACGATACCGGTATAGGCGTTTCGGAAAATGCTAAGGGTTGCACCTACGTGAGCTAGCACATATTAAAATTTGCAGTATTTTCATTATTTTATTGATAAAAAAATGTATTTCTTAGCCTAAGAATAATAATACAGTAAAAAATGGTAAAAAACATAAATTTAAACATGTAACTGACAGTATTGCACCATGTAAAATATGATACCGGTATCAGCGTTTTGGAAAACGAAAAGGGTCGCACCTATGTGAACTAGTACATATTAAAATATCCAGTATTTTCATTATTTTGTTGATAAAAAAGTATTTCCTAGCCTAAGAATATTAAAAAATAGTAAAAAACATAAATTTAAACATGTAACTCATAGTATTGCACCATATAAAATACTCTACGATAGCGTACACTGTATTGGCGTCATGGAAAACGCAAAGGCTTACACCTACATGATATAGTTCATAGGATGATGTTGGCTGAAATGGTGGGAGACGAGGAATCACAGAATTGTTTTTCTGTATGATGGGGTCTGATTGGCTTTTTAATTGAAGCTTCATTCTCCCAGTGTCTTTCATTGTCTCGCCTCACCTGTTCAGTCTAACTCACGTGTGTGCCGCTCGCGTTGTGCTTCTTAATACATTGTGCTTGTGATTTTTTTTACTCTCGTTTTTCAACCTCTGCAATGCCTCCTAAGCGTCCTTCATCTTCTAAGGCTTCTGGTAGTAAGCCTAAGCGGCAAAGAAAGATGTTGACCATAGCAGATAAGGTAAAACCGTTAGATATGCTGAAGGAAGGAAGAAGGTTCACGGATGACGGCCGCCATTTTGGCATCAACGAATCTACTGTTCGATACATAAAAAAGGATGAGTCAGTTATCAGGAAAACAGCGACTATTTCATTCAGTAAAACAGCGAAGAGGGTCGTAACGCCCCGCAAGAATATAATAGTGTGGATGGAATCTACTTTGGCCCTGTGGATTGCTGATTGCAGAAAGAAGAACATCATCTTAGACACCAGTATCATACAAACAAAGGCGAAGAAGCTGTACGAGACATTCGCTGCAAACGAACCCGACGACCCTTAACCAGGACCCTCCAGCGATTCCCCACCGAGGAAACAGTCATTCGTGGCAAGCTATGGCCTAAAGAGCGTTTCAGTTCATGGCAAAGCTGCCTCTGCGGATACAGCTGCAGCTGAAGATTACGTGCAAAACGACTTCAAGAAAATTATCGAGGAAGGCAAACGTGCTCCTGAGCAAGTCTTTAACATGGATGAGACTGGGTTATATTGGAAGAGAATGCCGTCTCGCACTTTTCTCTTCAAGGATGAAGCTAAAGCCCCGGGATTTAAACCGCACAAAGACCGCGTTACCCTTATCATGTGCGGGAATGCTGCTGGCTTCATGTTAAAGCCAGGGCTTATCTACAAGTCTAAGAACCCTAGGGCTTTGAAGTATAAGAATAAGAATCTGCTGCCAGTGTATTGGATGCATAACCCTGAGGCCTGGGTCACGAAAAGCCTCACATCGGACTGGTTTCACCAATGCTTTATCCCTCAGGTCAAAATTTATCTTGTGGAAAAGGGCCTTGAATTTAAAAGTCTTTCTTTTGATGGATAATGCTGGTGGCCACGCAACTGATCTCGAATATGACGGTGTTCAAGTAGAGTTCCTGCCACCGAATACGACATCACTGATTGAGCCTATGGATCAAGGGGTTATTCATGCATTCAAGGCCCTCTACACACGAAATGCCCTGGCGAACCTGGTTGAATCTATGGATGCAGACAAAGAATTCTCACTGAAGACTTACTGGTGTAACTACACGATTGATACATGCCTTCAAAATATTCAGAATGCAATCAAAGAGATGAAGCCTGCCACAATCAATGCCAGCTGGAAGAAATTGCGGCCCGAAGTCATCTACGACTACAAGGAATTTGCTCCTGACGAAGTCCATAACTCGGCAGTTGTGAAAGCTGTGAAGTTGGCTGCATTGCTAGGAGGAGAAAGCTTTGAAGATATGACTCATGAAGACGTGAATGAATTGATTGACTGCCACTCGCAGCCTTTGATTGATGAAGACTTGGAGGAAATGACAAAATCAGCGAGCGAAGAAGAGGAAGAAAAACCAGAGGAAATGCACAAAGAAATCGAAGAACCTGGCCTTAAACTTGAACGTCTGGCAGCCATGCATGAACATGAGAAAGCAGTCCAAACAACTCTCGCAAGAACATGACGATAATATGGTTCGTTCGGTGACCTTCTGCAATCTTCTCGACGATGCCATGAGTCCTTACAAAACTATCTTCCAACAAAAGAAACAGTGATAGCAACTCCCCATTACCATGTCCTTCTCTCGCAAATAGCAGCTGTAAAGCTGTCATTGGCTGCGGAATAATTTCCTCTGGAGTCTATACACGTCATCATCACCTCATTCACGGTAAGTTTACCTATCACATTCATATAAATTTACGCTTGCATGCTGTTATTAATAAAGTAGAGGGTGGTTTTTTAACAGTCCAGTGAGGGTTTATACAGTAAAGGTAAAAATTAATGTAGAATACCTATGTATATGAGTATGTACACGTCATCATCACCTCATTCACGGTAAGTTTACCTATCACTTTCATATAAATTTACGTTTGCACGCTGTTATTAATAAAGTAAAGGGTGGTTTTTTAACAGTGCAGGGGGGATTTATATATGTAAAATACCTATGTATATATTGTGATCCTGCTTTGCGGATTTTCACCTATCGCGGCCGGTCCTGGAACCGAACCCCTGCGATAAACAAGGGAGCACTGTACTTCGGTGGGCTCAACCCCGCATTAGTCGCTTTCTGACATGTGCACTCTACCACTTGAGGTATTGCAGTCCTCCCAGTTAGCTGCCTATCTTTTTTGTCTCATTGTAGCCATCCTAACAGCCTCAGCAAAATATAGCATTGTTTTTTGTATATATGAAAGAAAAATATTTTTACTCTGCATTTAATATTTCACCATGGCATAGTGGTAGCATTCGCAACTGTAAGTCGTTAGATTGAGGATGCTTGGACCGCCACTGTGTGAGGTTAGAAAGGGCATTCACTCAGGGTAATGCTCACATACCAAATCCAAAGTCCTTTGTGAGAAGGCACCATCCTAGCCCTTAGTAAAACAGGGAGTCCATTATGTAACACCAATCATTTAATATTTCAGGCACTATGACCCAGTGGATCATAGGGAAAAGCCAGCTGACAGTGCAGTTTGGTGCATCCATATGGGGTGATATTGTATAATGTATGTAAAGAAAAATATCTTTTTATTTAATATTTCAGGTAAAGGGGTAGTATACCACTATGACCCAGTTGGTCACATGGAAAAATTGACCTACAGCGCAGCTGGAGCCTCCGTCTCGCAGATCCAGCCCTTGCTCGATAATCAAATTGATGCCCTGAACATGAAGAATGTCACGCCACCCAAAATGACCAAGGTAATTATGTTGACTTCCTAAAATAATTGAGGTAATTATTTTGACCTAAAAGGACCAGGTCATTTATTTTGACCTCCCAAAATGACCAAGGTATTTATATTGACCTCCCAAAATTACCAGGGTAATTTTATTGATCTCCTAATATGACCAAGGTCATTATTTTGACCTCCAAAAAGGACCAAAGTAATTATTTTTATCTCCTAATATGACCAAGGTCATTATTTTGACCTCCAAAAAGGACCAAAGTAATTATTTTGACCTCCAAAAAGGACCAAAGTAATTATCTAAACCTCCCAAAAGGATCAGGGTAATTATTTTGATCCCCCAGCATGACCAAGGTAATTATTTTAGCAATCCACATAGGACAAAGGTAAATTAATGTCTTGTCTGTTTATGGATTGCAATGGGCAAGATTGTTGTTGTTCCCAATGGTGCTCGGCCAAACAGCCCTGTGTTCCTAAGGAAGGTCACTGGCGATCCTAGACATTGCCACAGAGCTTTAGGGAGTGTGTGTTGTTGGCATATGTGGTTTTGTGGGGTGCAGATAAGCTGGGTAAGGTTCTCAAGATAAAGTATGGAAATCTGAATGAAGTATCTCTTCAGGAATAGGATTATGTGTAACGATATCCTTACGATTCTACCCTGAGGGGAGGGGAGGTCCGGTAATGAGACCCTTATGAGTATACCCTGAGGGAGGTCTGGTAATGCATAGTGTATATTTTTATATTGATTGTACTGATTGTGAACGATTGTTTGCTTAAGAATAGACACTACTTTGAAAATAAGGGAAACATATTTAATTGTCTTTGGTAATATCACGAAGTGTAAAGGTGGGCAAAATTTATTTATATATTTAAAATATTATCAGAGCCATATTTTAAAGGCTAGTATGCTACATGGCTATGTTTTGCTTTTGTATTGTACTGCAACGTTTTATATCACTATTAATTCCCATTCAAATGGAGATGGATGCAGACATGTTGGGGCTGGGGTATTAAGGGTGAATGCCCTTCCCAATCCACCTACAGTGTGCTTGAACACAGGCTCATCATTTCCAAAGTCGAGCATTCTAACCACTGCTCTACCACAGTTTCATAATAATGCACCTTTTTGTCATAATTAGCAATGGAAGTTGACATGAGGGGTTGCTACCACAACCCCCCATGGTTAAGCTTTCACATCTTTATTGTAAATGCCCAGGATATGTCCTAAAATTTTTCCATGAGCAATTGTCAATAATCCATAATATATGGGATTGGCAGCAGCGCTATCTCAGCGGTTAGAACTCTCGACTTGGAAAGTGACAAAGCTGTGTATGATCCCACCGTAGGGCATTGGGAAGGGCATCCAGCCATAATTTCCTAGCTCCAACCTGTTTGCATCCACCCCTCTTTCAATTGGGAATTAACAAGGACCAAAAAAAATAAATAATAATGCCATATAATTATAACCTTTATATCATTGTATTTAAATACTTTTATCTATATGTGCAGGAGCTGGCTCACCAGCTCATTCACGATGCCTTTATCTCGGCTGCTGAGAGAGACATAAACACCGGTGATGGAGTCATAATTCACACTATCACTAAGGAAGGAACTAGTGAAGAAAAAATCAAACTTCGCAGAGATTAACTTTTTGGGTTTTCACAATATACAATTTATTCAGCTAAAGAAATTTCTTTTGAATATTAAAATGTTACTAAAACAGATTTTCAGTCAATAAAAGAGTAAAACTGAGTATACAGTATTTATTATTTACTAACCTCTATCGAAATATTCATCAAAAGACAAGCCCCACAAAAGACACAGTAATATTTACAGATCATACCTACAGACTATACATAGAGCCTATGGCATTTGGGTATAAAATCCTCAGTAGTGAATCTGGATTTTGTTGAGGGAAATTCTTTACCAAATCCAAAAGAACACTTAACAAAAACTGACAAGCTAAAATTAATGTGAACATCATGGAGATTTTGGGGTGAACGATCCCTTTTACAAAGAGAAAACTATTAACTTTATACAAGTTCAACTCCAAATATAAACATATGTAATTCTGTGTAGTTTTGTCTCACTTTTTTATCTTCCTTTTGGAGTTGAATCTGCATGATTTTAATTGTTCTCTCTTGATATAGAGGATAGATCAGTCCCCAAAAGCTCCAAGGTTTTGACCTCTTTTAACTTATGTAATTTTATTAAAAAGTTCTCTCCTTTTTTTTTTTAAGTATTTTTATCGTAAAATTCAGTTACTACTAAATATTTTATACCCAAGTTTTTATATACACGATACTGGTTCATTTTTTTAGATCTATGGTGTTTACAATCTTCACTAATCAATGACAATTCCCTTGATTTCTCTTTAAATGATGCCAGCGGCTGTTAAATAAGTTCTGAATTTATAACAACAATTGCGTTGACGATGTTTATCATGTACTTATCGCACCACACTGATAAAACGCTGCCTAAATATATGAACAAGGCCATGAATTCTTCTTCTTTATTATTAAAATTAAATTTCTTTCTCCATTTCTTTTTACTGATAGCTAAAATAACCAAAACTTTAAATGTTTTCTCTTCATAATTTTTTTATTTTATCACTACACAAGAGAAAACAGACAATTTGAAAAAAAATTATCATGCATGTCAAAATCCACATCACATCCACTGCAAGACCTTTAGCAGCTGTTACCTCTCACTAACAGAACTAGAACAAAAATTATTTACTAGGCTCTCCCCACTCGTGCTTCTGTGTCCGGAAAATTCGCCACAAACATTTAATTGTGGGAAATTTTGCCAAATTTATATATTTAGGTTATGTTAGGCTGATAAAGTTGCCAGATGTTGAACTTTTTTAAACAGCAAATTCCCGACGGCAAAAATGTTTACGGTGAAGTTTCCTAGAACCTTCTTCCTTCTCTTCCTAAAGTCATAGAATATTTTTAACTTCTTGGTTAACTTATAGAAGCTTAAGACTACCTGTAACTTTATCAATATCAGCTGTAGAGGCTGGCCCCACAGCCAGTACTGTTTCAGTACCCTGAGGTACCTGAGTTTTACCTGCATCTGCAACGAGAACTGTTTGCAATCCTGCATTTTTGGCTTCCTGTAAACAATTGTGACAACTATGAAATGTGAGTGTACTGAGGAATGCAAGATCGAATTTTTTTTTTATTATGTGACACGAGGACAGGCAGAGAAAATTGCCCTCACAGGGCATAGGCACCAAGAAAACATTTAAGAAAAAGTAGTAGCTTAAGGACATGGCAAAAATAAGATTGATAAGCAAGAAAATATAAAAAGGCTGAAAGAATAATTATATAATTGAAAACCTAGAAATATGGCAGGATTAGGCTCTGCAAAGATGACAGACCTGTTTTTTGAAAGAAGGCTGCTTTTGTGAATTACAAGCAAATGCTTATGATTAAAAAACAAGGCAGCTTAATTTTTTTTTTATCATGCACATTTCTTCCTTTGTCTGTGGCCATCCACCTCACCCAGGCAAAAGACAATATGTATAAAAAATATTTACATATGTAAAATAGATTTGAAGATATAAAGGCATTTAGTATTAACAAATTCGTAATAAGCTAGACACAGTAGTTAAAAAGGGGACCGCTGTAGTGTATGGTTAAAATATGCAACTCGAGAAGTGACTGCAGTGCATTAGGAAGGGCATCCAACCTTAATCCCCAGCTCTACCAGTCTGTGTCCATCCCCATAAGGGGGATTAAATAGGGACACATGAATGGTAAAAAAATTATTTATTTTTCAGGCCGTAAACAATATTTTTTCACCAATACCATATCCAGCAAAAGTCATCAGGTTCCCAAAACTGAAGTACATGGGGAGGAAGCTGGGGGTTTCATACACTGCAGATCCTTGCCTCATGTATCAGTTCTGTGGTAAGAAAGAATGGGGGGAAATAGGGCTGCCAGTTCTTTCCCCTTTTTCAACATATTATGTGTCACTAATAGTTCCCATTATGGGGATGGACACGGACAGAGTGAGACTGAAGTATGAAGGCTATATGCCCATCTTAATGTTCCACGGTGGGCTCAATTGCAGGTGTGTCACCTCCCAAGTCGAGTATTCTTATCCTTGAGGAGGAAGCAAGCATACCTCCTCCATGTTCTCCTACATGTCGTAAAAGTCAACAGAATGGGACGGTGTAAGGGGAGTGGGAATCCCCTCCTTTGAATTTTCCTTTTACAAAGAGTCATATTTTTTGCTTTAACTCAGCCACCACCCTCTATATGGAGATTATGGCTTTTTTAGATAACTATCCTTACAGTTTCTTATAATCTCCAGGGTACCTACTTTTATAGGAACTTGCAAAAAAATTTACTTAACAAAAGCCAAAATTATAAAAATGCTTACTGCATTCAATTCTTGAAGATGATGTGCATCGACAGCACGTAGAACTATTTTGGGCTGACCAACGTCAAGCCAAGCCTGAAGGAGGCCAGGATTACTCCTCTCCATTGTGCGGTAAGCGACCAGGGTGCCATGGGAACACTGCGCTGCTATTTTGCCTATAAATAGGGCCAAAATTAAATAAAATTACAAATAGAAAACTGGGATTACAGAGCTATTATTCTTCTTTTTTGGTACACATAAATATGGATACAATTCGTCAAGTAAGGAGGTGGTTGGGTCAAAGCACACACATTAACAAGAACCATGATGTGCCTTGACCACTCTTTTCTGCTCTCTGCGAATAAAGTTTCTGTTGGAAATTCAGCCAAATGTCACCAATTTAAGAAACAATTCTTAGATAATTATATCATGATTGAACACATCTTTACAATTACAGAAAACACTAATAACTGCTCTTTTTATATAACTGTCAAGAGAAATTAATACTGCAGCTGCATGTATAAATATTGTTGTTTGCCATATGGGGGTGGACACACAGGCTGGAGCTGGGGATTCAAGGTTGAATGCCCTCCCTAAAACCCAGTAAGGAACTACAACACAGGTCTGTCACTTCCCAAATGAAGTGCTCTAACCACTGCGCTACTGCAATCCCCTAGCTGGATGTATAAATATGAAAAATTATTTGTATGGTGTATTTTTAATATTTAGAGGTCACCAAAACTTGAATAAGAAAATATAATAAACCTTACCTTTAGTCATTTTCAAATCATCCCGAATGACCAGAGCTAGTTTGGACGGTCCCACAGATATCAAAGAGGAAATTCTTCGAGAAGCACTGTTTAACTTGCGACCGATGTATAAACCAGCAATGAAACATGTTGCCATTAATGAGATGTTTGTCAAGCTAATGTCTTCCATTGGAGAATTTTTTGCACTTGCATTGCTCATAGTTAAGGATTAAATGTATGAAAAAAACAATAGTTTTTTAAAATAGTATACTGTACATATAATGAATTTTCAAGATAAAAAACTCAAAATAACACACAAGGTCATGTAGTTAATGTCGAGCCTGAGTCACAGATTACTTGTACCCAACATTACAGTTACTTCGCTGCTTTTCTTTGGTTGTAGCCTTGAATACATGACTGAAAATCCATTACTTCTTGTTGGCATTTTCGCCAATCTTTGTTGTCAGCCATGCAAAACTGAAAGGAGGAGTTGAATGTTATACTTTTGGACTTTATGGTAACTAATTATATATTTCCTCGTTTGATGAGTTGTTATTAGTCCCCATTATGGGGAGGACACAGACAGATTGGAGCTGGGAGATAAAAGTTGGATGACCTTCCCAAAGACCTTTGGCTCAAACCCGGGTCTTTCAGCTCCCAAATCAAGTATGCTACCAGTACACTACAGCAATCCTCACCTACCAGTAACAATCAATGGCTAGATAAAAATGAGAAAAGTACATATTACGCCCTCCAAATTTCTTTTGGGGATCCTGAAGTATTCACACATATACAGTGGCCACAATCCCCTTATAAGGGAGATGGATGAGTCAAAGCACACATTCACCAGAAGTTAGTATACCTTAATCAATCATAATAGCTCCATGATCCTAAAATACTGCATAACAACATGAGAGAACAATGTATGTAGATGATAGAGGAAGATTATAAGGTCAAATTCATAAAGCTTACGAATGTAAACTGAAACGTGTGGATGCAATGAATTGGTATGTTATTTAAACGAGTAAAAAAATAAAATATATAATATTGGATCTTGCAAAGAAATGCAACCCCTGGGGTCTCTAGAGTTATGCCTATTTACAAGGCAGGTCACATAACTTAACCAAGTCTAACCTAACGATATATGGGGATATCTAAATTTAGCTATTTTTATTTTTATGAGTGTGACACCGGGACAGGCAACAAATGCCCTCATCAACAAATGCCCGGGCATGAGAAAACACCATGACTATTGAAATGAAAAAGGTTAAGGACAAAGCAGAGATGAGGTAATGTTACGCAAAGGAAAACGACAGATAGAAAATATAGTCAAAGTACAGAGGACCTAGAGATGTGGAGATTAGGCCCTAAGATGACGATAGATCTACTTTTTGAAGGAAGATGTCATGAGAATTTGGAAAGACAGAAAAAGGAAGAGAGTTCTAGAGTCTGGAGGTGGATGGGAAGAAGCAGTCGCTGCACCGACCAATCCAGTGAGATGAAGCTGCTTGGCGAGTGTTATGCAGCCTCGGCAGAGGGGGAGGGATGCAACTCGCCAACTCATCAGAGCATCGATTAAAGTAGTAGCGATAGAAAAGAGAAAAGGACGATCCTTTACGGTGAAGAGAGAGAGAATGCAGGTTAGAAGTAAGAGAAGGATCATTTTAGAGTCTGACTGCCTTAGATTCAACCCTATCAAGGAGATAAGTATAAGAAGAAGCACCCCAGATGCATGAGCAGTATTCAAAGCAGGGACGAATAAGACCTTTATAGATTTTAAGTAACTGTAAAGAAGAAAAGTAAGGACGAAAAACGAAACAGAACATCCATTTTTGGATGAAGATTTAGAAATTTTAATTATGTGATTCCTCCAAGACAAGTTAGAGGCTATACGGATTCCTAATATGTTGATAGAATTAAGAAAGTAAATTTCGTTAGTTTCGAAAACAATAGGGTTATCAGGAGGAGACGAAGATAAAGAGATAGCCAGAGACCGTGTCTTGGAAGCATTTAATTTAACTAAATTTTGAGTGCCCCACTCAGATACCCTCTGGAAATCAGAGTTGAGAGTAGATGAAAGAGTGATACGAGACTGATTACGAGTAGCAGATAAAGGTTGTGAAGAATTGGCGGAGGAAAAGTGAAGGGTAGAATCGTCAGTAAAGGCATGAAGAAGAGAGGAAAATGGGGACTGTAGCAGATGATTGAAGAAGAGAAAGAACCCTGTGGAACCCCACTGGTAACAGTGAAAAGGCTAGATGTCGCACCATCAACAACAACAGATATAAAACGGTCAGAAAGATAACTGGAAGTCAGATAACAGAGAGAAGGGGTAAAGCCATAGGCAGGGAATTTGGCCAACAGAGCCATGTGCCAGAGTGGGGTGGATACTCATCTTTTACAAGATCCTTAATTTCTTCTGACATATCCTCCACTCCAGGCAGACTCAACAGGAATTCTACAACTATATGAAGGAAAAATATTAATTCTGGGAAAAACTAACAGGATTAATCCAGACATCTTGAAGCTGGGGATGCCCTAACTAACGCCTTGCAGTGGGATCAAGATTTTTGTTTTTAACTGAGAAGTGTGAAAGTAATCAATTACTGAACAAAATTGCCCTCGAATTCTAAAACTATAAGTAACAAATTTCACCAAAAATTAAACGACGGCCAAAATCAGATATAGTGAAAAAATATTGAAAAGATGCAGCAAAAAATAATACATAATATTATCTAAAGCGAGTTGGGGTGAATGAGTTCAATTCATGTCATCTGCAAATTAGATTATAAGAAAAAGTACGGTACATGATACCTAAACAGAAAGAGTATTACTGTTATGTCTTATGTTATTCACCAAAAGAAATAAGAAGGAATGAGTAATTATAAACAAGCACTAGAGATAAGTATATTACCTAACCTGACTTAGGTAAGGTTAGGTTAGTTAACTTCGTGCCTTATTGGGGTAGATTTGAATGTCTATAAACCAGAGTGGCTTACCTGAGAACTAGTGGTGCTTCTCAAGTAAACATCAGCCCATCTCTGGATTTGCTTACTTTTAATAATCAACAATAAATTTATTTGCCTGATTTTGTCAAAAGTAACAGTTTTCCAGGAGTAATTGACGTGAGTATTAGACATATACGTCAAATAATTTCTATTTGATGAGGCATAAATATGAGTTATGGCGGGGTGCATAAAGCGACTCGTAACCCTGCTCTCATTAGATCTGGACCATTACAAGTTTACAAATTTCTGGGTGAGGTGGGAGAAGGCAAAAAACTTTTTTTTTCTGACACACAAAGTTAAAATCATAAAAGGTACCTGTAAATGTAAACCACTTTAAAATCCAATTACAATCAACTTAACCTGGAGTAATATTCCAATTTAAATAAATACCTAGTGTAAAGATTCGTTTCAGGCACTACTACTGTTAAAATAACTAAACCAACTTAGCTAACCTAAATTAACCCAAAGTTTATACCTTACTTGGGAAGGTTGCTTAAAAAAAAAATTCTTGCTTTTACAAAGAAAACATATACGTGTTCGAACATTTGGAACTCACCTGAACTGCATAATGTTTTTCAAGACAACCGGTTTTAGCAATCATTTGTTCTACTGGGTCCTCTTCGTCTTCGTCTTCTTTTGGAACTTTATTACGTTGATGAGGATCGCTCATTATCTAATGAATTCTTGCTCTAACTGGCCTGTCTTGCTCAGAATATTCTTTTACAAATACTTCCAGTGACATTCACAAGTTTAAGATTGAAACGGCATGGTATCCAACAAATGTAAACAATCGTTCGTTTTCTCAGCTCAATTTTTTCATACCATTACATATTATATTTAATCAAATTTTGGTAATATCAATTTCTGGCTATGAAATTAAAATAATAATTAATAATAGCAACTTACCCAAAATTTGATTGATTTAAATAATATAGAATTATAAATTAACGAGCTTAAGTCAAAATCAACATACTCAAACGGAGTTTTTTCCAAATTTGTTTGCAGTGCTTTGTAACGGCTCTCTAAATATTAGCAAGCCCGTTTCATATATAGTAGCACGACATATTGATGTTATCGTGTTACAGAAATATATATATATATATATATATATATATATATATATATATATATATATATATATATATATATATATATATATATATATATATATATATATATATATATATATATATATATATATATATATATATATATATATATATATATATATATATATATATATATATATATATATATATATATATATATATATATATAATTTTATTGCATGTTTCTTTAGATTTTGTTTGCAGCACAGATGAGATTGTTTTAATGCAAATACTGTATTGTTATTCTTTTTTATTTACTACATCAGGATTTCCAATAAAGAGAAGAGCTACGCAATTCTGTTCTGTAGATTTAAATGTGGTAAATTAGTACTTTTTCTCTTGCTCTCAACTAGGGAGATGACATACCAGAGTTCGAGCCCACTGCGGGGTGTTAGAAGGGACATCCAGCTTTAATTCTTCAACTTGAACCGGTGTCCACCCCCATAATGGGGATCAAGTGATACGGATCGTTAAACAACAGCGACATTTTAGTTAATCATGACAGCACAGCTGTTAGAGCACTTGACTTGAGAGCTGAAAGTCCCTCATTCGCGCCTACTACAGGGCATTAGGAAAGACATCCAGCCTTAATTCCCCAGCTCTAACTTGTCCACCCCCATGATGGGGATTAAGAGAGACATAAAAAAACAACAAACAACCCTACCTAAGTATTAGGTTACAAAATAAAATCACCACTCTGAAAATGAAGCCTTTTAATGGCAAACTACTACAGAATATTGTCCTAAAAAATTTCTATGGAGATAACTAATCTGCAAGCAATGAATTAAAGATAAATCAAACATGGAAAGAGATGCATATAATTAATATATCCACTTGTACTACATAGCAGAAATCTAAGTTTTGTAAATACTTAGTCATTCTGTGACCTTTTCTTAAAAATACTAGAGGAAATTAACACAAATGAAATATTAAGAAAAAAAAATCCATGAAAGATTCTAATGAACCATACTCAGTCACCAGGCTTTAGAGTGAGCATATAAAGGCAGAACATATAAAGATCTTATATAACCCCGTAAAAGTTATGTTGGGTTAAGTTATGTTAGGCTGGAGGGTTATTCTTCTTTACAATATCCAAGACTACAGAAATGCAATGAGTAACTATAATTTACTGAATATAAATATCTCACACAGTACAACAAGAGTAAAAGTTCTTAACAACAACAGAGTATAAGAGAAAACATAAATGAGTGGGAAAAAAAAAAAATAAAATAAAATAAAATATATATATATATAAATATATATATATATATATATATATATATATATATATATATATATATATATATATATATATATATATATATATAATACGGCAGAAAATAAACAAGTTTTAAAAATATATGAAAGTCCTAGAGAAAGGCTATATAAATGGGAGAAGAACTTTGTTAATAAAAAACTGGGGTGTATAAAGGAGAGTTCTGGGAAAAAAAACTAAGAAGGGAAGGTGAAAATAGACAAACAAATTATTAAGAGAAAACTGAGGTGCAGAAGATAATGCCCAGTTCTAGAAAAAACGTAGAAACACAAATTATTAAGAGAAACACTGAGGTGTAGAATATAATGCACAGCTCTGGAAAGGTTAGAAAACCAAAGCAAAGAGATAGAAATGGGAATAAATAATTTAACAAAGAAACTGAGGCACATAACATAAAACACATCGTTATATAATAAAGAAAACTAAGTAAAGTTACAAAAAAAAAAAAAAAAGACTTACTTACATAACAATATCTACATAAGAACTGCATTATGGGTAAAATTAGAAAACTAGGTTGAATCTCCAAAACCAAGACATGAAACTGAGAGAGAATTAATAATCATCATTTAATAGAAGCAAATTATCACACCAAGTCATAAAATTGAGAGAGAATATGAGAGAAATAATAATCTTCATTTAATATAAACAAATTATCATGGCAAAAATACAAGTAATTACAGAAATTAGTTTCTATCACTACTTTAGTTTAAAGAAAATATAGATAAAAGCTAAACAGAAAACTGGTTATAGAGAATTACCAAAATCTCACCAAATATGATTAGAAAAGACAATTCGAGAAATTATTTTATATCACTACTTTAGAGTAACGAAACTATAGAAAAAACCTATATAGAAAAGTGGTTTTACAGAATTACCAAATACTCACAAAATATGAATAAAGAAGACATTGCTATTAAGTACAGTATACAGAATACTGAATTATCAATGACAACAAAATAATTCTGAATGAGGAGAATTAACAATTTAACGCTTATATGTGAATAATAGCAAACCATTAAGCTTACATTGTGACTGTAACAACTGGATAATTAACACCAGTAACCATGGCAACTGAACAATATATTAAAGTATAAATGTCTCAGAATGAAAACTACAGTACTTTGACACTACTTGAGAATGAACATTTAACATTTTATATATATATATATATATATATATATATATATATATATATATATATATATATATATATATATATATATATATATATATATATATATATATATATATATATATATATATATCTATAAAAAACATACTTCCTTTTCATATACATTAAATAATAATGAACGCTGCATATCAAAATTATATATATTATAATATAAATATGAAAAAATTATCTTCCTTGCATCGTTAGAGCTAAACTACATTCTAAAATAAATTTAAACTTCTAAAAAAGATTATGAGCACAAAAACATTTTCTGCAGTGATCAAACAAACACACTATTACATCCAAAAACTCTAAAAATAATTTGCCCCTGGACGGAGTTTGAACATAGGACACATGCACAGTTAGTAACACCTTGACGCTCTGTTTAGTTGTCCTAGGTTCGAATCCCGCCAAATATATATATATAGTGCCATTCAAGAATTTATAACTAACTTATTCTTTCTGGAGTCCCAGCAAATATATATGCAATGACCTTCAGGAATCAATTTAATAACTAAGTAATATTTTCTTTCAATAAAAGCGGTCAATTAAAGTAATAAATTTTACTTAGGACACATCCACAAAGAAAAAGAATGAAAAGAAATTCATGGTTCTGCATTTTGTATCTTGTAATATTGTAAGTACACTGTACTGCATTCTTAATGCACCCCCTTAGTTGCAAAATGTCTTACCTCTCTCCAATAAAAAATTCACCAATAAATAATTATACAGTATATCTTATTAAATCGAAAGATTGTCAGCGGGTTGAAAACTGAAAATAAAACTTGAGACACTCTCGAATATAATTAAAGAGATAATTAAATAATTCAGATATACAGTATATCTCATGATGAAACATTCACAAGGATTGTCATCTAATTCTAATAGATTGTCATGTCTTCATGCACACTTCTAAACATGAAAAATTTTGTACTGATCGATAAAATAGTTCTTCCTATGCACTACGGTATCTGGGATTATGAAATACTAAAAAAAAATTAGTTTGTCTGTGAGACCTATTTTATGTCAACTTATTCCCCATTCCAATGGGGATAGACACAGACATGCTGATGCTGGGGTATTACGGGTGGATGCCCTTCATAATACCCTGTGGTAGGCTCATATCCACTTTACTCACTTCCCAACTCTCTAAATGACATTCAGGGAAAGGTATTTATGCCAACGTGAAATGAATTTGAGACTGATTTTATTTCAGAAACACTTAATCACTGAAGGGGCTGTAGTAGCTCTGTAGTAAAGTGCCTGAGTCAGGAAGCTACTAAAGTGGGTTTGATTCCATCGATGAGCATTAGGAAGGGCGTTCAACTTTAATTTCCCAGCTGCAACAGGTCTGTCTCCACCTCCCCTCAAATGGACACTAATTGCAATGTAAAATGGTAAATACAATAGTTATTCCTGGAGGCTGGGGAGAAGGAGAATTCCTTCATCTTATTCCCTATATATCCTTATTACACATGATCCTTGCCTACATATCCTGTGGTGATCCAAGTAGGGTGAGAAAGGGGAACTGTGGCAGCCATTTATCCCCAAGGAGCAAAGAGGAGTGATTGGGGTATATTAACTTCTGGTGATAGTATGTACTCTGAGTCGGCCACCCCCTTTACAAGGGAGATTAAATGCAAATCAGAATGCCATTAACAACACTGAAAGGGACATAATGTTCATTTCCTCTCTTCTAAGAACATAACACACTCGTTACTTCCAAATGAGATCTATTTTTACTGTGAACGAAGAAAAGCAAATGTAAAGACATAAGGATTTGTATACTTGACTAACACATGATTATAAATCAATATTTGATGTAATAAATACATATATATAAAAAGATTTTCTATATTACCAGGACTGACATCACAAAAGTAAAGCACTGCTCAAAACGTTTATGCACGAATTTCTCCTTTCAGTAAATTATATAAAAACCTGATCAGTCTCTACAATACAATTACAGCTGTCCCTCCTTTTACATGGCTTTGAATATGTATTTTTGAATATACACAGTTGAAAAATATACAAATAAATTAAAGTTCATAAAATATTTCCCCCAATAGATACACTGTAACAGCTACAATACTGTTTTGACAGATATTGAAATTGCAATTACCAAAGTTTAAGTACAGGACAGTAATTAAGTCATAATACAACATATACAGAAGGTTGAGAATAGATATACTAAGTATGAACACACTCATAGAAGGGTTTTGACTATAGGCGATTTCTGCCTTAGGCGGGAAGAGTTGGAACCAATTAATAGGTTCCAAGACCACTCCTGCAGACATGTAACTGTGGATTCTGCAGAACCATAAAATGATATTTTTTCTCCTATACATACAAGCCTAAGACTATGCTTAATTCATAATTTGCAAAATAAGCGATTAACAACAAATAGTAATGATGAAATTGACCTATTAGAATAGTTTACAATGATAAAAGTTACGTAAAGGTTTAAGTCATAATTGAGGCACAAAGAAAAGTTAACAACAATAATTATTGGTGAAATTTAACACTTATAACACTACACTACAATAATAATTACGTGACCATGGTTTAAAAGTTTATAACTGTTGCTTTCTCTAAATTCCTAAATAATGTTTTGGACCATAAACAGGAAAACTGTACACAAAGGGAGATCAAATTTGATGCCAAGAATATGCAACATTTTGGTAACTATTCAACCATACCCTGTATCTTTCCTTTATAACTTAAATACTTTCTCTCCTTAAGCGGAAAAAGAGGTCAAAGTATAATAAATGGGTAACGCGAAGCCATTTAATACATAGCAAGTACTCACAAAACAAAATAAAATGTCTGAAACAAAATGAAATATCTATACAAAATGACAGGTCGGCAAACTGTACACATAACAAATTTTTGCCTTCCAGAAACATTACTTTCTGGGAAAGGTTCTAAGTGCTTGAAGACCTTATCATTATACAAAGCACAGGCAACTTATAATTACATTGATGCCTTGAACTAAATTCAGTGATAAGCAAACTTTCCACACATATACAGAAGCTCCCCTACTTATGAACAACCGAGTTATGAACATTCATAGATGCGAACAAAACCCTACCGAGTATCTACCCATGTAATAATGTATGTATTACAGTACAGTACTGCATTGTATTATTACATTATTATTACCGTATCAAAATTCATCAATAATGTATACTTTATGCTTCATGTAGTAGTGAAGTGTCTTTAGCCTAAGTACTGTACAGAACTGAATACTGTATGTATGTACTGTACAGTATTCTTTTTTACCTAAACACAACTTACAAACAATTCTACTTACGAACGGACTTCTGGAACCTAACTCATTTGTAAGTTGGGGAGTATATATATATATATATATATATATATATATATATATATATATATATATATATATATATATATATATATATATATATATATATATATATATATATATATATTAAATAAAACAACGAAAATATATATATAAAAACACTGAACTGTTAACATACAGTCTAAAATCGTAGGAAAAGCCTATTAAATAAAACATCGAAAAAAATATATATAAGAAGTACTTATTAATTTCGTGACCTTGACTGGCCATCTTCTCAAAGTACAATGGCAAGAGATACTTTGAGAAGGTTGCCAGTTAAGGTCACGAAATTAATAGGTACTTTTTATATATATTTTTTCATTGTTGTATTTAATAGCCTTTTCCTACCATATATATATATATATATATATATATATATATATATATATATATATATATATATATATATATATATATATATATATATATATATATATATATATATGGAAGGAAAAGCCCATTAAATAAAACAACGAAAATATATATAAATAAAGAAGGGGATGGCAAAAATACCCTCTCTGTGTTCACCTACTTGTTGTAATAGTCAACTGAATGGGGCAATTAGAAGGGATGGATATCCCATCCTATGTATTTCCCTCCCACAAAGAGTCAAGGTATTTGCTTTGTCTTAGCCACACCCCTTATCAGGGGGATTATGGATTATATATGATGATCAGATTTCATGTCACAGACTCCCTTTTCTATTAACGGCTAGGACGTTGCCTTATTCTGAAGGACTTTGGTTATGGAAAGTGCAACTGTTACCCTGAGTGAATGCATTTTTTAAACTCTGACCGAGTCATGTATTGAACCGATGACCTGATAAATCAAAGTCGCGCATGCTACCAACCCAACCACAGCAACCATAGACCAAAACCAAAGTCCTTCAAAAGAAGGCGCCATCCTAGCCCTTGGTAGGAAATTAAATCTGAGACGTTAAACCGATCACATAGATAATACAGAAGGTGCTGAGTTTAAATGAATACTTGGTGAAGATAGAGACCCTTATGAACACTGTCTATTATTGATCAAGTATTATAACTAATTGGCATCTATAAATAAAATAACATATGGCACTATCACCTAAATAAAACACAAAAATTATAAATCACAATATAACTTCTTATTCCCATCAAAAGAATTTACAGTCTATGCAGCAAACAGTAAATAAAAATTTGCTTCTCCAGGGTATGGAGAAAGGGCTATATACAGTATCTAAATAAATAAGAAATACAAATAAATAATAGCAGAGATTAGAAGCAAAATGTCTCGTTATTTTCAATATACCACACAGAATATGATTGACAAGAAATGGCTCAGGTAAAGATTAGCAATCCCAAGTGCATTACCCAAGCAAAATGTCAAGTCAGGTGTTAGATTAGGTTAGCTTAGTATAAGTTAGATTAGGCATTAACCTAACCTAACAATTTAAAGGGTTACTTAATGTATTGGGGGTCGCTTATCTTTACCTGATCTGATCCCAAGAAATTATGGCTTTTCAAAGATCTAGCACAAAAGTAAATAACAGCATAGATTAGAAACAACATGTACATTTTGATATAGTTTCTCTACAATTTCCATCATAATCAAGAGTACAAAATGAAATCTTACGAAAAATAAAACAAAAAACTTTTTTTGCATATTTTACACAAAATTACCAACATCAACAATCAACAATAAAGTTATTATATAATAAGACCAGAAAGGGATGCTTCGGCACAGCAGTTCTGGCTCTGAGATTTTGAAAATAGGTTAGGTTAGGTCAAGTTTTCATAATATAAAATCTCCTCGGTGCCACAATGTCCGTTACAAAAACAGCTTGTTGCCAAGATGGGCTTAGCACCCATACGCCCAGCACTGAAATGCTTGTGCCAAAAAGTACCGATCCTGAGAAGACAAACTCAGCAGCAGCCGAGTTTTACAAACTTTCACAGACATCTCCCTATAGTGACTACAGCGTCTATTTCTATTCGAACACTTAACTGAATGTTCCAGGCTTACTAAAAGATGCTTATCGACACTTCAGATATTAAGCAATGTAAATATCGATTTTCAAATGTGTAAATAAACATACAGGAGTCATAAGCATCAAAATGTCAAAAAGATTAACTTTAAACCTCCGAATGTGGGCAATGTATAGAAAACATTCTACCTTGATTGCTGTTGTTGTTTTAGATTCTCCACCCACAGATGGTGGAATGGGTCATGGAGGACCCATTGGGTGGTCGCTAGCTGGCACAGGCCCCAACTCCCCACTGTGGTGCCCAACCACAGCAGTAACCTTCCCAGTAAACAGCTTAAACTCTCTTGCCTGGGCGAGGCACGATTCGTCGACCTTGAGAATGCGAGGCCAGCGCATTACCACTGTACTAGCCAGGAGGCTACCTCGATTGCGCTTGCTTACACAAGTAGTGTCCACCCTCGGCGAGTGCTCTATATAACACATGAGGGGGAAAGAAAATTCCATGCAACACAAGAAAACATTGGCAAACTATAGCAAGTGTTCTGACGCCCATTCTGTGTTTAAACAAGTCCACAGAATTTGAACACAATTTTGATGTTCCCTAGGTCCAGCTTGTATGCATCCGATTTGATGTATTCCATCCTTGAAGGGTTAATATAACAGTATTCTATCTATATATGTTAATTAAAATTATTCTTTATAATGTCATCGGTCCCTGATGGCAGGATACAATAATACCTCCATTATATTGCATTTGTGTCATATTGTTCCATGCCCCATAACAGCTGATTGAGGGGTGAGGATGAACCAGATATGATGAAGCCCTGCCAATCCACGTTTTATGTGTTACTATCACAGTAGCCCCCATTATAAGGTGGGCACAGACAAAGAGTGGTTGAGGATTTAAGGTTGGATGACCTTCCTAGCTCCCCAAGGTAGTCTCGATCAGGGGTCTGTCAATTCCGGAATTGAGCACACTGATCACTCGTCTATTGTGGTCCCCTACCAATTCCCTTTATTATTAGTTATGGCAACATCACTGGTTTTAGCATGGTTGTCCGTCATGGAAAAGTATAGTAATGCCTTTAGTACAAAGTAAGGATAAAATGTTATCTTCTAGTTCTTATAAATATCAAATGAAATGACAGAAGAAGAGCGCAGTAGTGCAACACTTTGAACACTCAATTCAGAAAATGATAACCCAGGGTTTGGGCCACCTAGGAAAGCGTTAGGAAGGGGTTCCAGTGATCCATTGGATTCAAATATGCACTTCAGACTTTCTGTGATGCTACAATAAGGTGACAGACACGATCACATACAGTTTACAATATTACCAATTAACAGTGTGGGGCCGGGGATTTAAGGCAGGATGCCATTCCTTAAACCCCACAGTGGTCTCAATTGCAGTGCAACAATTTCTATGTCACAAACAGCCCCCATTCAAATGGGGGTGGACACAAGCATACAATTATTGTCATTATTAGATTTAATTGCATTACAAACTAAATTCTACAGCATTTTACGGTTTTCGATAAAAGAAGGGTAAGGTATTAACAACACTAAACAAAGCACTTCAACACCAGGAAGATATACCCTCTCCCATCAACTTTGACTTGAAAGAGACAATAACATCTTTTAATAAGGTAAGAAAAGGCTCATGAAAGAGGATAACAGGAAAAATACATTCTGTGATCTCAAGTGGTCACCCTCTAAAAGTACAATACAAGTTGAGGTCAAGAAATTAATGACTTCAGGTGTATTTCCTGTTATTCTCTTTATTCTTTTATGTACAAAGGTATCTTTTACGGATATTCTTAAATGGGATAAAGTGTAAAAGTATCTCATTTTGGCATGGATAATTTCAAACTAGCACACCATTCCCATGGGCAGTAATGAAGTGGAAAGTGATATCTGGCAACTGTTGTCATGTTACCAAAGCCGAGCCAATGGTTTTCCCAGTCAGGGGAAACAGTAGCATTCATAATGTCAAGGGTGACAGTATGAGACTTTTGCGCTGAGGCATGGCACATCGTTATTGCCGACGAGTAATTATTTTTGTTAATGGGTTGCAGGGAAAGGGTTAATGAAGATTTTCCTACAATTTTAGAATAAATGGTGACAGGTCAGTGTTATTAATCTTTTAATAAGCTTGGAACATCGAGAAAGGATGATGATATTCACTCAGTATTCAGATCAACATGAACCGTATTTCTTTGAAAGTTACATTAACAGTTCATGAATAGTTCAGTTTGTAAACAATATTTAACATCAAAGGGATCATAAAATTTTCATATGTATATAATTCACAAACATCTTGAGCAACACATAGATCCTTTTACATTATTCTAAAACACTAAATCAAATTCAGAAATTAAAAAAATTCCATGAAAATTTTCTTAAATATCTACAAACTTTTTAGTAGGATTTGAACTACACAAAGAGAAGCCCAAAATAATGGAGGAGAGTAAGAAAACAAAATGTAAATTGAGTATCAACAGTCTTCATCTGGATTCCTATTTTGAGTTTTGGCAGGGCAGGTACTGACTGTGTAACATTCTTATTTGTACAAACTGTCCTATATATTTTCCTATTTAAATGATTACCTCTTTAATAAAATAATAGAGTGAACAGAATTATTTCTCTATCATACGTTTGAAAGTAACGCATGAAGTAAAATTTTGGATGAAAAAGGAGAAAGTTTATTATTCTGGTTTTAAAATTAAATATGAAGGGGGAAAACAAAATATTCTCGATTCTGTTTAAAAATAACATATTGTACCAGGATTAAAAGTTTCTCCTCTGCTTTTTAAATAAAAAACGGTAGATTCTGCTTTCAAGATATCATAACGGCATAAAAGGGTTTCTCCACTGCTTCTGATATAAAACATTGTACTTCCTATACTCAAAATATTGTACCGGGATAAAAAGATTCTCTTCTGATTTTGAAATAAAACACACATTCACCTTTTAAATTAAGTAGCGTAATTGGATGAAAAGTTTCTCCTCTGCTTTTGAAATAAAACATAGTACATTCTGCTTTCAAAATAAAATATCGTCATGGGGAAAAAAGTTTCTCATCTGCTTTAAAAATAAAACACCGTACATTCTGCTTTCAATATGAAATATCGTAACGGGATAAAAATTTCTCCTCAGCTTTTGAAATTAATTATTGTATACAAAAAACGACTGAGTGCTTTTTAAAGTAATTCCTACATACAAGCACACATTCAAAACAATATATCGTAAAGGGGTAAAAGTGTCTTCTCTGTTTTTGAAACTAATTACTGTACACGAAATACAATTGAGAGAAATTTTAAAGTGATGCCTTCAAACACTCACATATATATTCAAAACAAAATATCGTAATGGGGTAAAAAGTTCCTCCTCTAATTTTGAAATGCATTACTGTGCACGAAAAATGAAGGAGTGCTTTTTAAGGTAATTCCTACATACACGTATGTGTTATCACATATATACCATTAGTTCTAACATTATTATTGTCACTCTATGATCACATACAAACTCTAATAAGTACAAAAGGTATTTTTATTGGTATCCTTAATATGTTGAGATGAAAATTCTAAGTGGATTTTTACTACGGAGTGAAAGACTTCTCTCTACTATTGAACAATGAAATAAACATAAACAATCAGTTCTAAACAACACATATTCATATTCCAAGAACTTGCAGATTCTAACTTGTCTGTTCAGAGAAATGAGCTTCGAAGGAATTAATTTATATATTGGTCGATGAGCTAAGTTTATACATTCTTGTACTGAGAAAAGTTACAAATTTTGGTCCAGAAAATTGACTTTACAATCTCTGCTCAAAGACCTAATATAAAACATATCTTTGACACTAAAAGATATGTCTAACAAGATAAATTTACAAATAATTGTCTAAAGTACTGACTTGGATATCTGTCTACGAAAAGTGACTTTTACGAATCTTCTTCTAAAGCTACATCACCAGAATTTGCACACATAGTATAGGCACTCACTATTTTGAGCCTTGGTTCGTCTTCATCGTCGTCGTCACTCTCTTCATCGTCTTCCTCGAAGAAATATTCTTCTCTAATATGTTTCCTTATATCATACACTGACTCCTCGAAGATATCTACTTCTGGCATTTTTGAGTTAGAAGCCTCATTCTTTTCTCTTATACATTTTTTTATATCATACACTGACTCCTTGAAGATCCCTGGTTCGAGCTTGTTTGAGTTAGACTCCTCATTCTCCTCTCTCATATGTTTCCCAACATCATAAACTGGCTCCTCAAAGATCCCTGGTTCTGCCTTTTTTGAGTTAGATTCCTCATTCTCCTCTCTTATAAGATTCCTGACGTCATACACTGGCTCTACAAAGATCCCTGGTTCTGGCTTTTTTGAGTTAGAATCTTCATTCTCCTCTCTTATATGTTTGCTTTTGTCACAAATTGACTCTTCGAAGATCCCTGGATCTGCCTTTTTTGAGTTAGAATCATCATTCTCTTCTCTTATATGTTTCCTGAAATTATACATTGACTCCTCAAAGATTCCTGGTTTTGGTTTTATTGAGTTAGAAGCCTCATTCTCTTCTCTTATATGTCTTTCTATGTCACATACTGACTCCTCGAAGATCCCTGGTTCAGGCTTTTTAGAGTTAGAATCAACATTCAAATCATGCTTTAACTCATAAAATATTCTAGTTTTTGGTATCTTCTCTGAGTGAAGAGGGGTTCCTCTTGTTATTGACGACACTTCAAAGACACCATACTCAGATATTTTATTAGGAGCACTTTCAGTTTCTATGGAAGAATTATCCTTTTCTTCACGTTCCATGATGTCATCTGCCCTTTCCAAATCATGACAACCATTTGTCTCATGTTGATCTCTACCTCTTTCTGAATCAGCTGTTTTATGATTATTCTTCATCTCAGAATCGTAAATTGTTCTCTCATTACTGTCATCCTCTCTTTTAATACCATCATATGTGTCCCTATTACTGTCATCACCATCAGTATTTACACATTCTGTATCATTACTCTTATCATCATTGCCCACCAAGACAGAATGTTGAGATTCATAGCTGGCTAAAGCTTTTTTCTCCATCTCCAACTCTTCACTGCAGGTTTCTTCATATGTGATATTTTCCTCTATGGAATCTTCTTCAATATATGGTTCATATTCAGAATCGGGTAACTCAGATACCTCTTGTTTTTCAATGGGTTCCTTGTTGAGAGCCACATTTTCATCCTCATTACCTTCCAAGCAAATTTTAAAGCCTTCCGATTCATCTATCTGAAGTTCCCCCTCGCTGACATCTGAGTTATCTTCCGTGGCCTCCTCACCTCTATGCACCTGGCCCTCAATCATCGGATCTTTAGCAAGATGCGCTTTTTCGTTAGGGACGTTGGTGTGATACAATTCGTGAGTCTCCTTCAGGATTGGTGATAGGAATACAGCACTACACTGGGAACAAGAATATCTATCATTACCTTTGTGAAGTCTGATGTGGTTTTTGAGAAAGATGTCACTAATAAAGGAAGCGCTGCACAAGCCACATACAATCGAATATGGTGTCTTGAGCTTCAGCAATCTCCGTTCTCTCCCACGCTTATTTTGGAACCAATGAGTGACTTGCATCGGACGTAGTTTCAGACGGAGAGCGACGAGCCACACCTCAAGTGCAACTGGAAAGTTATTGTTCTCGTAATGCGTCTCCAAAACCTGCGTGCAAAAAAGAGAAGTATAATTTTCAGTGCGTACGCATAAAATGTCCCCAATCCCCCTTGTAAGGGGTGTGGCTGAGTCAAAGCAGATACATCCACCTGAAGACATACATGCCTCGAACACTTTTCTCAGCTCCTTGGGGATAGAGGATTGAAATAATTCCCCCCATCACACTGCTTGGGTCATCCACAAGGTGAGTGGGCAAACACCAGTCAGTGAATAGCAACAGCAAAAGCACTTAGCTTTGCTGTTATGTTGTCATATACCACTGAAGCTAGCAAGGTGACTACAATTAAACATAAAAAGGGAGAGAGCAGACCTTCAGGGAATATGGGAATTCTAGCCCTTCATTTCCCTATCACTTTCAGTCGATTCTTACAACAAACAAGGAATACAAATGAGTCACACAGCTAAGGAAACATCAACAACAACAAATGAATTTTATATTCTCCCTCAACACCAAGCATACATACATATAAGTTGTTTGTTTGCCATTTTATATGTCAGTATCAATTCCCCATTTATGAGGGTGGACACAGACAGGTTGGAGTTGGAGAATCAAGTATGGATGCCCTTCTTTAACTCCCTGCTGTGGGCTTAATAGCAGATCTGACATTTTCCGAGTCGAGTGCTCTAACCATTGTGATACTTAGGTCCCTGGATAAATTTGTGAACAAAAAACTGTGCACATGATTAAATACATGAAAAACGATTGAACCTATAATGAATCATATACTAAGTACATTATTACTTCAAGAAGTATATAACACGGGAAAGAAAAAAGCTCAAACAAACCTGTAATTGATAACTGGAGAAAGAAACCTTGGCAGCTCTCTTGGTGCTCTGAGACTTTTCTTTGGTCACTTCCCTACCGTGCCTGATCCAGTGTGTCTCCAAAACGATGGTGTTACTGAATTCTCTACGACACAAGTTGCAATACTGTACATTAAAGATGGATAAATATTATACTGGGGGCATTTACGTCGCACTGTGTTGGAGGTGATGAAGAGGATAATGATGATAAAATATTATACAAAAGACAGATCTTCATGGAATACTTCTATTAAATCATATCTCATTCATCCTTGACCCTTTCATCACTGTTCAGCAGCAAGGAAAAAAAATTTCAATTAGGACGGGAAAGCCGCCACTTCGCTCCTCTTTACCTTCAAAAATCCACCTAGGCTACATAGGGAATACAAGAGGTATCCTCTCCCCTTGCCCATTTACACTCTGGCTGACCCAATAACGGTGGTCTTTATCCCCAAGGTACTAAGAGTGGTGACTGAGGTATATTAGTTTCCGGTGAATGTGCGTGCTATGACTTGGCCACTCCATTACAAGGTGAACTGTGGCAGCCCTTTATCCCCAGGGAGCTAGGTGGAGCAATTGAGGTAAATAAGATTTCGGTGAATGCATGTGCTTTGATTTGGCCATCCCATTACAAGGAAATTGTGATATATTACTTAAAGAATAGTGCTCAGACAAAATAGTGCTTGGGAGTGTTGAAATTTTAGATAGTATTAAAATAGGTGGGAGAAAGTGAAATTACGAGGAGGAAGGCAAGAATACTACTTCCATGTTCCCCTGCGTGTCATAAAAGTCAAGTACATGTGGCTGAGCAAGGGGACTAGGAATCTCCCTCCTTTGACTAAGCTGTCCCCTTTATAAGGGAAATTATGGCATTTGAATATAGATAGAAACGAAGTGTCGTACTAAGATAGGCCTTGTCAGCAATGAGTGAGAGGAAACAATCTAGAAAATGTATGTACAAAGTGACACACAATATACATTGAATTGTCAGTGATCCGGTTTTACATCATAGACTCCCTTTTCTATTAAGGGCTAGGATGCTGCCTTCTTTTGAAAGATTTTGGTTTTGGCAAGTGCAACTGTTACCCAGAGTGAATGCCCTTTCTAACCTCAGTCCTTGACAGGTCTCGAACTGATGTGCTGACAATTCAAAGTTACCATTTTGCTATTTTGTGTGGTCCCTAAAAAAAGAGATTAGAATAAAACAAGGATATTTCAGATCATATTCTGGAGGTCACTGAAGTATATGCTTACTGTTTACGATGACCAAATGTACCTGTAAGCAACTACAATTAGAGAGAGATAACAAAAAATAAAACATTTATGTTTGGTTTTATTTTTCCGTATCTCTTCCTTGTTTACTATCGTATTTCTAATTGCAGAAGAGAGTATTCAGCATTACAAAAAATATTGAAGCCCCACTGCCTCTACTTTTTAGCTTGGATATAACCACCTCAGTGGTCTTAGTGGATCATTCATCTCCATATTGCCCTGTTAACTGCATCTTACTCCCTTACACCACACACCCTCATGTCCTTCCTCACCACATCCATAAATCACCTGTGACCAACCTCTTCCTCTCTAGCGTGGGCAGCTCCATCATCAGCATCCTTCTCCCAACACAGCCCTATCCACTGAATACTCCTCCATCACACCACACACCCAGATGTTCTCCCTCACCACATCCACAAATCTCTTTGGCCTACCTCTCCCCTTCAAGCCTGGCAGCTCCATCCTCAGCATCCTTCTCCCAACACACCCCACATCCTTCCTCACCACATGCCCAAACCATCTCAGGTGACTTACCAGCGACCAGGATGATCCATGCATGTCCATATGAGTGTCAAAATCAGTCTGACAAAGGAATGCGGCATCACATTTTGAGCAAGCTTTACTCAGAAATTTCTGTATGCTTAGCGTTTTCTGACTGCCCTCCATTACTTTCTGTCCATTCTCCTCTAATTTCTTCATGTGCTGGTTTCTACGCTCCTGTAAAAGAATTCAGAAAGAGGTGTGAAAACCTTCACACGATACCAAGCATATTAAACAGAAAAACACACATTTGTTAAGTATTCAGAAATGGGTGCAAAATCATTCACACAATACCAAGCAAATAGAAACACTCAAAACATTCCTAAGGTGTTTAGAAATGGGTGTAAAAACATTCACATGATACCAAGCAAAAAGGAAGACACTCAAAGCATTCCTAAGGTGTTTAGAAATGAGTATGATAACATTCACATGATACCAGGCAAAAAGACACTCAAAAAACACCGAGAGTATTTCTATATTCAGAAACAGGTGTTAATACATTCACACAATACCAAATAAAATTAAAATTACTCATAACATTCTCTAAATATTTTTATTTATCTAAAGATCTTTTTAGCTACATGAGATACGCATAAACATGACTTTGAGGGAATGTTAATAAATAGAAATGGAAGTAAGTTTTCATTTATCTATCATGCAGTTTTTTCCTTAGGGTGTTGTTATTGTTGCTGATGATGATGATGATGTTACTGATGTTCAATGGGCTGTCTGGCTGAACAGCGCGAAGTCCCCAAGGAAGGCTACTACTGATCCCAGGCATTCCCACAGATATCCAAATGAGCATGCTGTAACTTGTAGCCACTCTGCTAGTTTCAGCAGGAATTGGCTTCAAGATAACAAGAAAAGTCTCAAAACTGAGACTTATACATGATAGCACAAATAAAGGGGTTCAAACATGACTGATGACGATGAAACTTAAAGAATAAGACAATTATCAATCATTTTTGAAATGAATATCTTGTTTGCTGTTTTATGCATCACTATTCAATCCCATTCAAATGGAGTGAACACACACATAGGCTGGAGCAGAGGAATTAAAGCTAGATGCACTTCTTAACACCCCACAGAGGGTTTGAAAGTGGGTTTGTCACAACTCGAGTTCAGTGCTCAAACCAGAAGGCATTTGAAATATCTTTTTTTGCTATTAGTCCCCATATTGGGGTGAACACTGACATATTGCGCTGGGAAATTAAGGCTGGATGCCCTTCCTAATGCCCTGCTGTGGGCTCAAACCCAGATTTGTCATTTCCCTAGTCGAATGCTCTAATCACAGAAAATGTTTCATTTGAATTCTATTTTAAAGTGTTGTTCTCGATCCCTTATCTGGGGTAGACAGACAAACTGAAGCTGAGGAATGAAGACTGGATGACCTTCTTAATGCCCTGGGGTGGGCTCATACACAGGTTTCTCACTTCCCAAGTCGAGCACTCTAACCAAAGCAATCATTTCAAGAAAAATAATAAATATATTTATATTCCTCCACTACAATACTTCCATATAAGGTGGTCAGTCAATCTTGTTCTAACCTAGCAGATAAAGACGAATAAGAATATGCATACATACCATATGGCCACAATCCCCTTTGTAAGGGGAATGGCCGATTCAAAGCACACACATTCACCAAAAGCCAATATAACTCAAAATTGAGCCAAACTGTAAGGGGAATGACCGAGTCAAAGCACACACATATACCAAAAGCCAATAAACTTCAATTACTCCTTTTAGCTCTTTAGGGATAAAGGGATGTCATTCTGCTTGGGTCAACCACAGGGTAATTGGAATAGGTTCTTCTGATGTGAGGCCTGACAATTTAAACATGAGTCTCATTAACTAACCTTGAACCATGTATGAACTCGCAAAGGGGCGACCTTCAGCCTTCGAGCAATAAAGCCTATATCCATGGGATCCGGAAAGTTATTGTCACTGTAGTGCGCTTCTAGTATGTTAAAGTCTGTCCATAAAGCCGGAGTGCCAAGTTTTGGTACCCTGTGACTGACAGTCTCCTAAAGAAGGGAAGGATTATTGATGATGATATAATGATACTGCTTTCTTTCAAAGAATTTTGGCGGCAAGTGCAACTGTTACCCTGAGTGAATGCCCTTTCTAGTCTCAGACTGTGGAGGGCCTCGAATCGACAAATCAAAGTCACATGCACTACCAACCCAGCCATCGCAGTCACTCAATAACAAATGATTAATACACACAAAACTTCTTTCAAAATACCTCTGTTGGTCTCAAATCATCAATGTCCACCTGACTAATGACGGCCGTCTGAGGATCACCAAGCTGGAGGTCAAGAATTTGGCATAATCTCCCTCTAATATGATATAACAAAAGCTACATATACAGTACATAAAATCACTTTCAAACTACCTCGTCCGGTCTCAGAGCATCAGTGCCTAGCTGATGAACCAGGCTGTGCGTTACAAGTAGTTCAGAATTGTAGAATACAGCCTCACATCCTATAGCAGGGCAGACGTGTTCAGTTTTGCTCACGCTTGTTTCTCCACCGTGGATGTTATCCTGGTGCCGTTTTAGATTCTCTTCTGTGACAAACGATGCCTTACACTTTTGGCATTCAATAGGCGGTGTTCTTTTGCCTAAAGAAATAAATTTAAGGAAAGTGCAAAAAATTCTTCTTTTTTTTTTTTCCAATATATGTTCAGCAGACGTTTTTAGGCTAGGCACGAGTCAATTTTTCCTTAGTGGGAGGGTAAAAGTACCTCCTCCATGATCCCCTGTGTGTAGTAAAAGTTGTTGAAATGGGCTGAAGCGAGGGGACTGGGAATCCTCTCTTTGTGGTTCCTTCCACGAAGATTCCAGTATTTGTGTTGGCTTACCACCTCCCTTAAAAGGGGGATTATGGCTTTCGTATATAGATATAGACAAGTCAATTTTTATTAAGCAGACTTTGATGCTGAATATTAAATTTCATAGGGTAATAATGCCAGAATTGCAATACTGAGCTGTACCAATTTATAAATTTTATTTCTTTTTCTTTTCCAAGTTGCTTTCCCTAATAGAGCCAATTAATTTAGTCTTTGACTTTTTGCAGCCAGGCTTATTCTTGGGTTACGATGTTAATACAATCAAAAACTACACCATATCCTGTTGGAGTCAGTGAGGCAGTTATATGGAAAGCAATGGGAAGACGATAGAAAAAGAGAGAGAGAGAGAGAGAGAGAGAGAGAGAGAGAGAGAGAGAGAGAGAGAGAGAGAGAGAGAGAGGAGAGAGAGAGAGAGAGAGAGAGAGAGAGAGAGAGAGAGAGAGAGAGAGAGAGAGAGAGAGAGAGAGAGAGAGAGTTTTGTGGGAAATAAACAATTTAGGGAGGGATGGACAGAGAGCTCTTTGATATCCTATCCCTCTTAATCGACTTTTACAACTTGCAGGGCACACGAACAATGAATTATTTCTCCCCACTATAAGGGATAATGAATAAATACATAAATGGAACAATTTCATATTTTATAATTATGGAATTTAAGCCCTTTACTCATATGGAAAGGGTGACATAAAACAAGAGAAAATAAAAACAAAGTTTAAAAAACGAGAATGGTTACTGAAAACAATTACTCAAAAAAATCAAATGCATAAAAAATATCATATGTATAAAAATATAATTAGTAAATTAAATAAACTACTCTAAATGTTCATACCTTCCTTTGACCTCCTCCTTTCTTTGTTGCGACGATTTTGGAACCAGTACATGATCTGTCGATAGCGAACGCCCAGCCTCCTGGCGAGCAGGCTCATATCAGAGGGCAGAGGGAAATTATTTCTGTCGTAGTGCGTGACGAGAATTTTCTGCTCTTCATCCGTGTACTCTATCCTCTGCCGAACGGAGCTACAGGGGTAGGACGAGAAGTGTTCTAAGTAGTTACTGCGATCCGTAAAGACACTCTGACAATCAATGCATCGGATGCAACTGCCAACAAGAGACTTCCCGTACAACATTGTTTTCTTTCTACGTTTAAAATGTCCGGGCTTAGACAGTTTCTGATTGATGCAATGGAGAGAACTGTGCTCCTTTAGAGCAATCAACGACGCGAAGCTTTCTCGACAGATCGAGCACTTGTGACCCAACTGCTCATTTACTTCTCCGTTGTTCTGTACTTCGTCATCAGAACTGTCCAGAATGCATTCCACGGCCATGCTGGGATGGTAGTCCTCACCATCTTCTAAGGAATCCTCAGATTTCACAGATGACGCGATATCAGCGAATTCCCTTCGAATGGCCTCAACGTTGCTAACGTCATCGAAGTCCGAGTCGCTGGCGTCTTCAACATTGCTGTCGCACTGCGTCTTGTTTTGCAAAAACTGATTCAAAACTTCTCCAAGGTTTTTGCGCTTGAAAAAATCTCCTGCGTGAGAGTGAGGAAAATAATCGGGAATCAATTAACAAGACTTCTGTGGACACCAGTCTGTCTTACATGCAAAAGTCGACAGGGAAGCCTGTTCTTGCCATTAAACAACTTGCAAAGGGTATAACAATACCCAGCTATAATAGACCTTGGGGGTCACCCAGCTCACTCAACAGGAAATGGAATCTACACTCCAAAACAAAACTAAAGAAAACAACAAACATGAAATCCTTACCTTTTGAATGACAGGCGATCTGATGAGTTTTAAGAACATGATTATGAGAGAAATTAATATCGCAAACGTCACAACATATCCCCGTATTCAAGGCGTGAACGTCCATGTGTTCCTTCAATGAGAGATCACTTATAAAGGACACTTTGCATTTCTGGCAATGAAAAGGACCACCGACGCCTTCTTTGCTTTCTGTTGTGGGGGAAAAATACAAAATGACGGTTAACGACTCACCCATTTACCCTACATGTGACCCGGGCAGGATGGTGAGAGGAGACTGTGGCAGGGCTATCCTCTGGGAGCTAAGAGCATTGACCAGTTTTATGTGAAGGACTCCCTTTTCTACTAAGGGTTAGGATGGTGCTTTCTTGCAGAGGACTTTGGTTTTGGCAGATGTGATCGTTACCTTAAATGAAAGCCCTTTCTAACCTTAGACTGTGGCGGGTCGAGAACCCTCGAATTGACTACTCAAAATCGCAATTGCTACTAATTTGCCATGGTGACCACAATGGGAGGTGAATTTGTGTGCTCTGACTTGGCCATATCCCTTCAAAGGGGATTGCAATAATTGAATATGTATGTATATATATGAATATTAGAATACAGTACAATGAAGACTATCCATAGAAAGCTATACTTTGCATATTACATAGAGTTTGTAAAAGAGTTTACATTAAATACTTTAATCCAAATCTGATTCAAATCTATGCAAAGCAATAATAAAGCTAGAAAGTTAGAGGAAGAACAGAATGATTTATTAATTTTCTTTACGTTTTACGTGTCACCATTAATTCCCATTATTCTGGTAGAAGCAAACAGGTTGGATTTGGGGATTTAAGGCTTGATGCCCTTCCTATCACCTCGGTGGGCTCAATCACGAATATGTCACCTCCCATGTCGAGTTCTTTAACTACTGCACTACTAAGGTCCCCAGAGTCAAGTATGAAGATTGAAAAATAAAACTAGGCTGATAGTCAATAACCAAATTTTCCATTGTATTCTACAGTCATAAAAGTTGACTAAATGGGGCAGGCCAACGGGACTGGGAATCCCATGCAGAAGCCAGACATTAAGTCCATACTAAATATATATTAATACATTTAGCAAGTATGACCAAACTTGCTCTCCCAATGAGGGGGGCAAGGAGACCTTATCCATGTTCCCCATCGAGTTGTAGAAGTCTAATAAATGGAGGTGAGTGAAGAGACTAGGAATCCCATCCTCTGCATTACTCTCCCACAAAAAGCACACTTTTCTTTTCTACTTTGACTCAGCCACCTCTCTAATAAGGGGGGTAATGGCTCTTGTATGTGAATAGACATATGACCAAAGTCTATCAAGCAATAAAAAAGGTAGACTGCAATGCAAACAACCACATATGCCACCAACACTTCATACACTCCATGAGAGCTCTGGGGGAAAGCCCAGGATGAGCAGTGACCTTTCTTGATGGCTAGGCTCTAAAAGGCCAGGCAACTCAGTGAACAACAACAACAAAAGTTCTCAATGGAAATGTTTCAACCATTGAAATGCATATGTCACTAAATGACACAAGTCATTCAAGGAGTTCACTTACTATTCATTTTCAATTTTCTCCTTATGTTAGAACGAGCGTTCTGGAACCACGTTTTGATGACTACATGATCCACGTTCAACTGCTCCGCTACGGCTATTTGTTCTCCAGGCACAGGAAAATTATCATGGTCAAAATGAGCCTCAAGAATCTCACGCTGCTTCCCAGAAAAACACACAGGAGTCCGCCTCACTGTTTGTGGTGGAAAAAACACAAGGTCAGAATGAGCATCTACAATCTCACACTGCTTCCCAGAAAAACACATGGGAGATCTCCCTGATTGTGGGGAAAATATACAAATCAACAAGATACCATACCTAGCTGAAGCCAAAGGGATTGTCTCAAATGAATAAAAATTTGAGGAAGAACAGCTTCAGCACAACCTGTTCATCAGTATTAATTTTTTTATTAAGCAGACTATGATGCTGGATATTTAAAATAACAGTAGAATAATGCCAGTATTGTAATACTCAGACTTAAAATTTACATGATTTCAGTAGATGGGGAGGAACAAAAATCCCTCCCTTGCATACCCCTATGTGATGCATAAGTTGACTAAATGGGACTGAGGGAAGGGATGGGGAATCCCCTCCTTTGTATTTTCTTACCCCACACAGTCAAGATATATGCACAGACTCAGCCACCCCTTTTATATAGGAGGTTATATATATATATATATATATATATATATATATATATATATATATATATATATATATATATATATATATATATATATATATATATATATATATATATATATATATATATATATATATATATATATATATATATATATATATATATATATATATATATATATATATATATATATATATATATATATATATATATATATATATATATATATATATATATACATACTCAGCCACCCCTTTTATATAGGAGGTTATATATATATATATATATATATATATATATATATATATATATATATATATATATATATATATATATATATATATATATATATATATATATATATATATATATATATATATATATATATATATATATATATATATATATATATATATATATATATATATATATACATACTCAGCCACCCCTTTTATATAGGAGGTTATATATATATATATATATATATATATATATATATATATATATATATATATATATATATATATATATATATATATATATATATATATATATATATATATATATATATATATATATATATATATATATATATATATATATAAATATATATATATATATATATATATATATATATATATATATATATATATATATATATATATATATATATATATATATATATATATATAAAAGAATACACTAAAGTTCAGTACAATTAACACTAAATTTCTATCGTAACTCAAAAAACTTATCATACAGGCATTGCAATGAACAAAGAAAAAAAATCTACGCTTAATGTATCACTATTAGTCCCATTATAGGAGGTTGGATTCAGAGTATGGCTGGGGAATTAGAGCTGGAAGCCCTTCCTAGCACCCTACAGTGCTCTTGATCACAGGTCTGTCAACTCTGGAATTTAGCACTCTGACAACTTGCCTACCATAATCCCTAAAACAAACTTGCCTACCATAACCCCTAAAACAAAGAGAAACCAAAAAAATTAAAATAATTTATTTACATTGGTAATAATCCATCTTCGTTCCTTCCCACAATCTCTTGTTGGTGATGTTTCTTGTACTCTTTGGCCGTAGCGGAGTGATGCCTTCAGGGACTTGCATACTCACGGGCATACTGAGTTCCTGTTTGGGTTCTTTATTGGCACTTGCAAGCGTCAAGGGCATCAAGGGCAGGATTGGCACATAACGTTTCTTCACGTCACTCTGGTAGGCATGAAAGAGGATATTAGTTTGTTGATAACATAAGTCAAGATCTAAAATAAAAACTGTTTGTATAAGGTATTATGCTTGGTCCTCAACTTTCAACGAAAATGCTCTAAGAGGAACAAATTTCTAGCAAATAGAAGGTATATGGATGTGGTGAGGGAAGACATGATGGTGTGTGGTGTGACGGAAGAGGACGCAGGGGATAGGGTGACATGGAGATAACATATTTGCTGTAGCAACCTCTAAGAGGAGAAGTCAAAGCACACTATCACCAGCACTACACATACCTCAGTCACTCCTCTCAACTCCTTGGAAATAATGGATTGACCCAATCTCCCCATCACAACTCCGCATGGGTCATTCACAGGGTAAACGGGCAAGGATATTTTATCGTGAGGCCCGACAGCCACTATTGGCTTGCCCCGTATAAAGTGAACAAGAAATTTCCCCCTCTCTTCTGAAATTATTTCTTGCTACAAGACAACAGAAAAATTAAGAATTATACCTGCAGTGTAGATTCATCTCGAGGTTTGTTAAGCGCTTTACTGGCATCATTACGTGTTTCGATGGTATCACTAAGCACTTCGTTGGTATCGCTAAGCGTTTTATTCTCGTGGTTTAAGGTATCGCCTCCTTTCAGGATATTTGATGTATCTGGAACAAAAATATTCTTTTTAACACCAGGACAAGCAAAGAAAATTGCCCTCATTGGATCCGGGCACCAAGAAAACATTAGGAAGTAAAGTAGCACCATAAGGACAAGGCAGAAATAACAGAATGATTAAAAAAAAAATTACTCCAAATATACAAACATACTGTAATATGTATTACATAGTTTGTCTTCCCTAACTCTTAGGACCTTTCTTCTTTCAAAAAAAATATCGATCTTCATCTCGGGGTCTATCACTACCACATTATTAAATCTTCATTACTTTGAATACCATTTCAGCCTGTCTTTTCTAACGTTGATCATTATTTTTTCTAGTCTTGCTCTTAAGCTGCTACTCTTCTTAAATAACTGTCCCAGTGTCACAGTAATAAAGAAAAAAAAATATATTAATCCATTAATATCCATCAGATATGAATATAAAGCACAAACGCCAGTTGTATTTAGTTTCCGGTCATGCTAACTGAAAGAAAGAAATGTTATAACATTAATGGATATAGATACCCAATTTACCTTCAGAATTTGCGAGCCTCTTGGTGCCTTTTATCTCAGATCCATCCCGAGTTTCATTTCCATTTTCTGTTGCAGTTGGTGAATCAGTCACAGTAGTTCTGCCATCAATCTTTCCTGCCTTTGTAAAGGCAGCTTTACTGATGGGTATCAAGTTGGGCATCTCTCTCTTTTTGTTTTTGTCATCACTGACCTTGCTAGTCCCTGATGAATCCAACAGCTGACTGAGGAGAGGGTTAACTGTAGCTTCACTGGGACCCATAAATGAAACTGGTACAGATATAAATGCAGTTGTCGGAGTTGTTATGAACGGCGACTGGTTCATGCCCTTAGCGCCAGCTTGGGAAGAGGGAATAGTGTTTGTAGGAATCAGCTGAACCGGTATAAGTTTAACATAGCTCACGGGAGCAGCAGGAGATGTAGAATCTCCATTATTTGTCGAAGTTGCTGGGCTTACTCGGGAAGTTATTAAAGCCGGAACACTCGTGGTTAACGAGGGGGTCATCGTGGATGAGGTTATAAAAGTAGGAACGGCTGACGTTGGTGTGGACAAAGTTAATGAGGATGCAACCGTTGTTTGAGCAATAGATACTGAAGAGGAAGGAGATTTGGGAAATAAATCCATTGCCTTTGACTGATCAGCAGCTGACGTAGAAGTTGATATGGGCATAACATACGAAACTGGTTTTTCCAATGTGATTGACTCGGTATCCGACACAGATTCAATGTCATCTATAGATTTAGTCAAGCTATTTACAGATGATGTCTTTCTAACTGTTGTATGCTGCAGCTGACTGCGCGATCTATCGATAGTGCTGACGGGTGCCAAGGGAACGCCGTGACCCATCTTGTGAGAGGTAAGAAGTATTTTGTCATGAAATAATGCCCCACAAAGTGAGCACTTGACAGTCCATTCACCCGTTTCATGAGTCTCCATGTGCGCTTCTAAGCATATGGCATTCACAAAGGTTGTCTTGCACTGTGAGCACTGAGGAGGGTCTCCGTAGTTGTCTTTCAAGTGCTGGTGTTTATGAACCATTAAATTCTCTTGATCTACAAACTTCTCCTTACAAAGATAACACTTTAAATTACTCTCACTATCTGGCTGCTTTTCTTCGACTAGACTTAAATTCACATTGTGACGACTTTTTAGGTGAGATGAGAAGACCTCTTTGTTCCACTTCTGCAAACACAAAGGACATGTTCTCACAGACGAGTCTTGGTCTGTCTCGCCAACGTGACGCATGCTGTGCTTCACTAAAAACGTTAACATGGCAAAAGACATTCCGCAATCTCGACATTTGTAGGGCTTTTCTTTGGAATTGACTGAAAGAAAGCATGAAAAATTTTCTTTTAAAAAATAAAATGACTGCACACCAAAATCAACTATTTAAGAACAAGTTCTTTAAAACAATTTATATCAACGTATCAAACACTTACCCTAAAATCATATAGATACAGCACAGTTTGAGGTAATAACTTAACATAAATAATAATCATTACTCTGGCAAATGTAGGAATGCCTCTCATTTACAAATTAATGAGATAAACAATTAAACTTCATAAGTTATCCAAAATTTTTTCTTAAATATTCCCTTCTCTGGCCAGAGTCAAAAGAGAGGTAACATATAGAAGAAAAAATTGTTGTGTGCAGATTTGCATCATTATTAATCCCCATCATAGTGGTGGACTCATACAGTTTGGAGTTGAGAAATCCCTTCTTAACGCCCAAAGCTGAGCTTGATTACAGGTCTGTCACCTCCCGAGCCAAGAGCTTAAACCACTGCGCTACTGTGGTCACACTAAAAGATAATGCAAAGAATAATAAAAGTATACAATTTCTGAACGATCATTCACTCACTCATAATCACATATGCTATAAACATATATAGGAAGTGCTTACTGGACTAAAGTGCCAAACTACAAAATGCCAAAATGCACATTTAAATTTTCACAACTTTAAAATTTTGATATCTCGGTAGCCAACCATGTTATTGATTTTTTTTATATGAAACACCAAAATAACACAAGGGGCTACTGAGATATCAACGCTTCAAAACAGTGAAGCTTTAAACACACTTCCTGACATATTATAGTTTGGACACTTAGCCGAGTATGGTAATGGGTGCCTTAAATACAGTGACAATAATCCATGTATTCACATTTTTACAGAATCCTTCAAAATGTCTTTACCTTCATCTACAATATGACTGGCACGTTTTCTCTGTCTGGAACGCTCGTTTTGAAACCAAATTTTGATGACTTGCGGATCTAGCTTGATGAGGTGACCGATAATCTTAAACATCGCAGGGTCCGGAAAATTACAATGCGTGAAATGCATGTACAGAGTTCGGAGCTGAACTTCGTTGAAGACTGTCGTTCTTCTCCGGTGTCGCTTGTACTCATCATAATCAGATTCTTCCCCGTTCTGCGCACCTGAAGAATGAAGAGATACATTTTGTACACAAGCTGCACATTAAACTAATTTCACTTTCATTTTCACCAACTAAATGGATAGCAATAATACAATTGTGAAAGAAAATACTTAAAATAATGTACAGTATATAAAAGTCCTACTGTGTAAATATTCAGAATAGTTCATAGCTTTATGTCACAATATCAAGAGCTAATACAGCTAGCAAATTACTAAATCCAAAATTTATAATTATTCATATCATTACTTTGACAGATGATAAAATTGACATTCTTACAAGCAGTACTAAGCTTCTGATTCTTCTTCTTGTTTTCTTGTAGACGAATAATGGCTTCAATCTGTTCTTTCATAGATTCACTAGTGTTCGGTTTACCTTCACTCTCTTCTTCTTCTTTAATACCCATAGACTTCCAGGTAGTCTTCAGTCCTTGACTATGTAAAATGGACGTGATCTGATCCTGTAAAGTGGATGGTTGCTCTTCCATGGATTCTTCTGGGGCTTGCTCCACAACCTCTTCTTTGACTTTCACTCCCTCCGTCCCAGAAGGTTTGACGGGAAATATAGTCAAACCTCCCACTGTGAGGGACTCATTTGTACTTTCCTGATTCTTTAGATCTGGCAGTTGCTTTGGAGATGAGAGAGGCAAAGGTGTTGAAAGCGCAGGAGGACTTTCAACTTTTTCGGCCTCTTGTTTCGCTTTCTGCGCAGCTTGCTGCAACTGAACTAACAACAACTGTTGCATAAGCTGCTGTTGCTGCAAAAAGAGAGGATTCTGCTGCAAATTTGTCACTTGCAGAAGCACGTTTGGATTAATAAGAGGTGGTGGTTGGAGAGTGAGCAAGGAAGTCCCATTTACAGCAGGTTTACTGATCAGAGGGTTACTTTGTATATTATTTACATTTTCAAGTTTCAAGCTATGAGCACTAACTGAATTATTTCTTTTGTTTTTGTGCTTCTCGATGGCCTCCCGGCTCTTGTTTTCTTCATCCAGATGTGAGAGTTCAATGCCAGTTTTTGATTTACACTTTGATATCTTGTGCGTGTCAAGCAAAACTCTATGCGTGTAGGGCACTTTGCAATCTGGACAATACAGGGTTTCCTTTTCGTGGGCTTCCATATGAGAATCTAGAAATCTAAAAAAGTAATATATAAATATCTATTGTGAAATATGACTTGCTAAAATACATAGTTTCTAACTAAAACATCTATTACAATATATAAAAGCTATATTCCCTTTCATAAGGGGGGTGGATGTGTCAAAGCCTAAATTCTGACTTTTAAGTAAGAAAAAATTACAAAGGGGTGGATGCTCAGTCTTCTTGCATTGCACTATTTACTCATCTATTATGACATGGAAAGGAACATGGAGAAGGTATTCTTGCCTAACCCCAAACATTAGAACCTATTAAGATTACTATAAGTGAAAAAATAATCTTTCCCTCATACTTCAGGAGCAATATCTGAGTCGACCAACAAGGGAAGGGGAGGGGGCATGGATAATATCTCACAACTAGTCCCCATCTGCATGGGGGTGAACACAGGCACTCTGAAGCAGGTGAATTAATACTAGATCCCCTTCTCAATGTCCTGCTGTGGGTTCCAACCAGCATTAGTCACTTCCTCACTCGCACACTCAGCCAATGAGCCACCACCGCCCCATTTCTTTCCACAAAACAAATGATAGTTATATGAGGTCCAGCAAGGAATCTTAAATCCTGCTGCAATGCTTTTTCCAATCAGCTATATACACTAACTAACTTTTGCAGAATATAGCTAGTTGAGATAAAAAAGAAGAAATTACATTTCTGTGTAGGTTTTTTCATGGTTGGTGAGTATAGGGAGACTGTAATAAACAATTTGACACTAGCAACTAATAATACTCAGACAAGAATTCATTCTTCCAAATCCTCCCTTCTCTGCGAAGAATGAGTCAACTTGGCCAGGCTGCAATGTGGGCAACGCCCAGCTCTTCTGAACTATCAGAAGAGGCTGGATGACTCCATCAATGATACCTCTCTAGGATGTATCATATCACCTCATACATTCAAGCACATTATGGCAGACTGCACAGCACATAGCCACATATGCCAGCAATTCAACATACTCTCTTTGAGAGCTCTGTGGGAAAGCCCATGATCAGCAGTGGCCTACCTTAAGGATTTGGGGCTGTTTGGAATGACAAAATAACAATACTAATTCAATTATGCACATATGAAGCACAAAGTCTTCCAGCTAGTCCTGTACTTAGCTGAAGAGCAACAAAGAGTCATTATAATACTTGGTATATACCAGCCATAAAATAAAACGTAATTCTATGGTAATTTTTACAGTTTTTGTGTTCACATTTAATCCCCATTTGAATGGGGGCAGATACAAACAGCTTAAAGCTGGGGAATTAAGGCTGGATGCCCTTCATACCATCCGGCACTGGGCTTGAACAAGGGTTTGTCACTTTCCGAGTTAAGTGTTCTAACCATTGCTCTACCATGTTCCGGTTTTACGTCACGGACTCCCTTATCAACCAAGGGCTAGGACGGTTGCCTTCTTGCGAAGGACTTGTTTTGGCAGATGTAATCCTTACGCTGAGTGCATGCCTTTGCTAACCTCAGACCGTGACGGGGCGCGAACCCTCGACCTGACGCCTCAGAGTCGGAGACGCTACCGACTGAGCCACGGCGACTACAACCATTGCTCTACCATGGTCCCCACCTAATTACATAAAGTGATTGGTTTTAAATAACAGACTCCCTTTTCTACTTAGGGCTAGGATGGTGCCTTCTTGCAAAAGACTTTGGTTTCAGCAGATGTGATCATTACCCTGAGTGAATGCCCTTTCTGACCTCAGACCATGGTGGGTCATGAACCCTTGTCCTGACGACTCAAAGTCATGAGCGCTACCACTTCACCACTGTGACCATACATGATTACATTAAGTACAGAACATATTTACTTACTGTTTCGTAATAAAGGTAGAAGGGCACTTGACACAATACCAACGAGAATCGGAATCATTATGACTGCCAGCACTGGAGTTTTTGGTTTCCGTACCCGTTTCCTCCTCATCAACCTCCTTTTTGATCTTCTTCTCTATTTCTGTAACTGAGATTGAATAAGCTTTGAAATTAAATTAAATAATTCAATAAAATATAATAAAGATTTGGTAAATAAATGGAGGTCCTTTGGACTTAAATAAGACTGGCAAGGATACCTCGATATTAAAGCTTACTTTAGTTATGATTCTTTTCCTAATCCTACATATATACCCAATTATTCTGGCGTATCCCTTTACATCTAAGAAGTCTCAACACTCTCCATCTCTGTTTCTCTCATCTTAATTATTTTCTGGGTGCCCAGCCCGGTGTCAGACTCAATTAATAAAGTAATTGCTAGCATCTTATACAGGAAATATCTAATGATTGTTCCCTAAATATATTTACAGTACTGCATATATAAAGAACTGACAAAAAATATTACCCTGGTCTTGTTTTATCAGACGTTTCCTCACGCTCGCTCTCCTGTTCTGGAACCACATTTTGATACTACGGTAAGGAGTCTTGATGCGCAGGGCTATGCAGTGCTGGTCTATCGGCTCGGGAAAGTTGTTGTGTATGAAGGTGGTCTGTTAAGGGATAAACAAGTACATAAGTATTAAACTGTTCTTGTTTATGTCACAAATACTCCCTATCATGGGTGTACACACCTTGGGGCTGGGGAATTAAGATTGGAAGTCCTTCCAACACCTTGCAGTAGACTTGAAAGCAGATTTGTCACTTTCAGAGTCGAGTGCTTCTGTGCTACTGTGGTAATTCACACAAGCACTAACTACCTGTAGTATTTATAATACCAAGCTGCAAGGAAGACGAAATTCCACATTTGTATCTCCTGTATGTTGTAACAGCCAACTAAATAGGATAGGGGAGTGGGAGCTGCAGGCTTTTTCTCTCAGAAAGTGTTCTTGCTGTTGTTGTTAGCTTGCCATTTTAAGTATTACTATTATTCTCATGCAATTGGGAATGGACACAGACAAGTTGAAGATGGAGAATCAAGGCTGAATGTCTTTCCTAATCCTCTATGTTGGGTAAAACACTTGTTTGTCATTTCCCCAGAGACAAACCAGTGAGTAACCGAGGTCCTCAAGAATGATTTAAAGATATTAGTGCAAAATTATTCTATGCAAACAGTACCTCCACTATCCAATCTTGTCTCTATACTCAGAGCTTATGTTTACAAGAGCACTTAGACAATCCATATACAAGCATAGCCAACTGCGAATTTTTAATTCCAGAACCAAATCCAAGATTTCCCTGTCCCTACCAGGATTATCTAAGACGGCAACACAATTTTAAGTAAGTTTGGAAATTATGTTGTTTGTCATATTATGTCACAACCAATCCCCATTATGGGGGTAGTCACAAACAGGTTTGAGCTGAGCAATTAAAACTGGACAATGTTTGTATGCTATGTTAAGTGTTGCTATAATTCCCTATCCGAATAAGGGGAGAAAAAGAAAGGTAAGAACTGAGAACTGAAGCTGGATGCCCTTCCTAATGCCTTACAGTGGGCTCAAACACAGTTTCATCACTTCCAAAAAGTTGAGTGCTGTAACCACTGCCCTAATGCTGTTGTATACTTTGACATCTTAATTTCCAAAATGGTCTTCACCTCCAATATCTGATACTGCTTCTCTGTAAATGCTGTGCGCTTCCTCTTAAATGCAATATCCTCCACACTGCCATTTCCACGTTCTGAAAGAGATAGCCAACTTACTTCTGTGAACAAATAATAGAAAAATATTGCTTAAGATGGATATACGACAAGAGTATTCTGTAAAAGTAAATGTGAGAGAGCTAAAGGTTACAAACAGTTTTCAAATATTTTTTCTGGAATATCCAGAGATACAGTAAATTTATGTATGCATTTCAAATCTCTTACCTATTCTAAGGTCGTCTTGGTAAAATTTATTATTTAATATGAATAATTTTCAATAAGGTATTGTGCTTATAAAAAATGGCTCATATCATCTATGAACAACCTCAAAATAATAAGATTATTGACAAGTTATTCAATTCTCACCATTAGACATGTCGGAAGCTTTACGCTTTCTCTCGTTAGGTTCAGTTTTGACGACTGGCATGACAGTCACTTGGGGCTGGCCGGGTGACTTAATTTCCGATAACAGCTGCGCTACTTGTGGTTGGGGTGAAGAGGTGATTTCCGAAAGCATCTGTTGTACTGGCAATTGAGCTGATGGGTTTGACGATTTGGCAAGCTCCGATAACATCTGTTGCTGAATCTGTGAAATGGAATTATAACAACCCATCATTAACTTTTTATCCATTTATGAATGTAACACCCGGACGGATAAAGTAAATTGCCCTCATTGGCCCAGCAGAAAGGGAGAAGCTGAAAGATTTGATGATGTTTAATGGTGCTTTCTCTCACTGGAACGCTATGACAAATCAATTCAATATTAAACAAATCATGAAATCTGAGAAGAGAATATCTCAACATAAAAATTAGAAATCACAACAGCTAACAATATACACATATATAATAGCCATATTTCCCCTTATAAAGTAGGTGGCTGAGTCAAAGGAAATTGCCTCGACCCTTTGCGGGAAGAAAATACAGGGGAGGGGACTCCCAGTCCCCTCACTCTGCCCCATTTAGTCAACTTTTACGACACACAGAGGAACACGGAGGAAGTATTCTGGCCCCCCTCCCTCAGGGGAGCAGCTGAATCAATACCTGCTGATATTGAGCCATGACCCCTGCTTGGTATTGCAATATATGAGACACCACAGTCTCTTGCAGTTGATGCAACTGAGCTACGACTGCTTCAGGGGGCGAAGTGGAAGTGGGAGGCTCAGAAGAAGACATCGGCGGGTAAAGACTCTCCTGCTTTTCTTTATTCTCCATCTCTTCGTCATCCTCGTCATTGTCCTGTATTGCTATCTCCAAGGAAGGCGGAGTACGTTCTCCCATCTCGACCGGATTCTCCTCTACTACAGGAGTCTTCGGTTTCTCTTCCTCATTATCATTCACTGCCTTGCTCTTAAGTTTGGACACTTTGTCTTTGCCTCTTCTCTTCTTAGGTCTCCCACGAGGCCTTTTCTTTCCATAACCTTTGTTCATTTTGAACGTAAGAGCTCAGGTTTTCATTCTGACGATGTGTATGCAGCGACAGAACTTACTCCTGTCAATCACAACACCTGAAAAGTAGTACAGTATAGTTTCAAATATAATAAGAGGGCCACGTAAGCAGAGTGGTTAGCGCACTTGACTTGGGAAGTGACAACCCTGCATTTGAGCCCAATGCTAGGCATTAGGAAGGGCATCAAGCCAAAATTTCATAGCTTCAATCTGTCTGTGTCCACCCCGATTCAAATGGTGATTAATAGCAACACACAAAACACCACACTTTTTCATATCTTGGCAAAAGTCTGATTCAAAATGAGTACAGTATTATAACCAGCTGCATAATTATATTACAAGTATTTCCTTTTTTGATGTCGGCTACCCCCCAATTAAAGGGGGAAACAGCCAAGGTATATGTATGTATGTATTATTTGAAGTGCATAATGTCTTAAGTAAATTAAGTAAGACATACCGGTACTTTATACAAGCTGGAATTGGGGAACCCCCTCCTATGTATTTTCCTCCCACAAAGAGTAAAGTTTTATGTTTTTATTATGGAATATTGTAGCTTTTATATATAGACAGACAGATTTTCATATTATTCAATGTGTGTAGCAAATTATATGATCCCAATCTTTTTATCGTGTAGGATTTAGACAAAAAATACTTAATTTGGGTTTTGTTACTATGATGTATTTGTTGTTGTTGTTGTTTGCAGTTTTATATGTCACTATTAACCTTTAACTGAATGAAGGTCGACAAAAACAGAGAGGAGCTGAGGAATTAGGTGTGGATACCCTTCCTCATGCCAAGCAACTTGGAACTGGGGATATTTGGATGCCCTTCCTAATGCTACATGGTAGGTTCAAACACTGGTTTATCACTTCTCTAGATGCACGCTCTAATCATTGCGCTACCATGATCCCCAGGTTTTGATATTACACTTATTTCAATTTCTAATTGCAATCCCATTGTAAACCCCGCTGTAAGAGGTTTCGTACACAATTAAAAGAAAGATCATAATTATCAATTATATCAAATTCCTTCATAATTATAATAAATCATCATTGTATTATTTACTTTGCACTGCCAAGTAAATAAAAATGATTTTGACTGGTGCCTAAAAAATCATAAAAAAAAAACAACTCATGATATAAGCAGCTACCCCTAAAAATTGAAACTAACATATTAATAAAATAAAAAATAAAAACATTAGTACAAAAGGGGGTTCATGACGTCTGATCACTATGCAACATAAAAAGCACCACATAGATGGATAATATGTATACGGACAGTACGAGTCAAAATGCACTGTTTTGTGTCACAAATAGTCCCCTTTCAAATGGGGCCAGACACATACATGTTGGAGCCGGGGGATTAAGGTCGGATGCCCTGCTGTCAGATCAAACCTGCGACAGTTGCCTCCTGACTCACGGACTCTACCACTGACCTACCGCTGCTTTTCATTGGGATGATTTGAGTCATATTTCAATATGACACTGCATTTTTCATTAATTTGCAATTGTGATGTAGCATTAAAAAACTTAAAATAATATATTTGATATAATAATCATAACTGCCTGAACAACTTCAAAGTGTGATATGGGTCAAAAACATATACCATGCTCACAAATCAAGCACATACTGCAAAGCTACCATTGTGTAGCAATAATTTAATAGTTTATTATCGTATATAAAAACCATTATTTTTTATAGTTATTGCGATTTCAAAATAGTAGTCACCGTGGCAAAGCGGTAACGATTACATCTGCCAAAACAAGTCTTTCGCAAGAAGGCAACCGTCCAAGCCCTTGATAGAAAAGGAATCCGTGACGTAAAACCGAATCACCGCAATTTCAAAATTACCTATACAGTTTGCAGAACACTTAACTCGGGAGGTGATAGACCCACAATTCAGTCAACCAAGGGCCACTATAAAGGGCATCCAGCCTTAATTCCCCTCCTCCAACCTGCCTGTGTAGCCCCAATAATGGAGATTAATAGTGAAACATATATAGGGAAAAAAATATATATATTACATAGTGACTCCTATCTACGAACTTTACAACTTTGGAAATGTGATTGTCAAAAAAAAATATCATTATATGCCTAGACTTCAAAATTTTTAAATTGAAGTTTAGAGGCTTGTTGTTCACTGATTTTCAGTTCCAATTCCTGTTTTTCTATCTTAATATTAAGAGATTCTTTGAGTATAAATACACAATTTTTATATTTTAAAGTGGATGTCATACCACATTAACATTAGAATCTGCAGTTGCATTTTAATCAGACAAGATTTTTAATCAGAAGCTTAGTGGTTGAGTACGCAAGTCTTGAAGCTACTAACGGAGGTTTGAACCCACCATGGGGTGCTAGAAAGAATATCAAACTTTAATGCCCCAGCTCCAAATTGTTTATGTCCACCCCCCATACGAATGGGGACTAACTGCACCACATGAAATGATGCTTACCTTCATCCCCCAGCTCAAATATATCTATGTCCACCCCCAATCGAATGGGAACTACCTGTACCACATGAACTAGTGCTTTCTTATTTTGATTTAACATTGAATCGATGTTCATCAAGTTATTATATATCAAACCAATGTGACAAGCCTCTAAGCATTAGTCATCAGAAACAATTTTAGTTCACAATCATAATGATAATAGCTTATATCAAATTATTTAAAAAATCATCCTACAAGAGTAAGAGGAAATATTATTCCCTCAAAACCCCATTAATGTCTTTGGTCTTATCCCTGGACTCTTGATGATGACCTAGAATTGACCCTAGCCCCTGACCAGTAACAGGTAACATTTGTAAATCCAGTATCCAAACCCAAGATTTTCCATTTGGCACTCTTACACCTTAACTGCAATGAAAGTCTCATAATCTAACACCATGCCAGGGTAAAGTTACACCAATCGAGTAGTAGATATACGCATATTTAGTTCTTATTAACGTATCCAAGTAATATACTTTAAAAATTATTAATTCAATGCATGCGTATATTTCATTGAAAAAATATTTAACATTCTTATATAAGCTTAATTACGATCCCAATATCTTTCACCCCGCCTCATTTCATATCTTTATGGCAGATATGGGCATCATATACATCAATTAATGGTTAAAACATCATATATAAGTCCATAAAATCCTGTGGCACTCTTCTCATCGATACTACCTTAGTTACAACCCTATGACATTTCCAAACGGGCCTTCAAGTAGGATAACTCGCTCCTTATTCGCCATTTAGCTCCGTGTAAGCCCTTATTTATCTTTCCTGATACACATATCATATATGATAAACAATATTTTGTAACAACAATTGGTCACGATCGAGGTCAGAGGTCAATTAGGATCTAATTAGGGATAAATGACGATCTAATTAACGAGATTCCTTGGTCATAAATGGCCCTCAGGTGAGGCAGGCCGCAGACGACCATCACCTGGCATTAAATACCTTTTTATCTCGACGAATGTAAACAAAACCTCACACAAACAACCTCACGTGGGTCATTTACCCTTATTTTGGCACTCTTAAAAGGCTCGTTTACACCTCATTTACCCAGGTAAATTACCTAAGAGACGTGATACACATTTAACTGCCACTATATACCAAATTACGGGGTATTATCCCCCCTCACCACCCAACGAACGAGGTAATATGGAACTGTGTGAGTCGTCAACTACTCACGTTCGTTTGTTCGTTTCAAGCAAATACTGGGTGTTACTGCTTACTCATTTTAAGTGGTTAAATACCACTTACGTGGGCGTATTAAGTGTACATTTGACTGCGTTATAAGATCCAGTCTTAGAGAATCTATTGTAATCATTATTTGTATTCATTAACGTGGTTCATGAATTTTGTTTCATTATTGAGTGATTCCCAGACGATTTTGTGTCGTTAACCACCATTTATACCATGAGGGGCGCACGCGGATTGGGCCTTTTAACAACTCCTGTTCGAGTGTGCGCCCTTTGGCTTCAACTAGATTGCATATGCGCGTACCACTCACAACCAACGACATTGCTGGGGGTTAGGAAATGGCCCTTAAACCGCTCGTTGGAGGATTGGAGATCAATATGAGTCAAGTCTGCATAAAATATCTCACAGAGTGGGGCAACATTCCTCTCTTTCTTCTATCGTGGATGTCTGGGTTCCTGAATTAATTAATCCCCTGCACCTGATCTTATTAATTCCCTCTATAACGATTCGAAATGATTATAGACATTTTCTTAGACTTTTTTTATTCATCCGAGTTCAGAGAAAAGCGTGTTTTAAAAACCAATGTATAATTTCAGTCTTTATATTGGTAGAAATACGAATGCAAACTCAAAAAATTATTCATTCCCAAGCGGTAGGTTAGCGATTACAGACGGCCATTAAGCTCGTGACGTTGGTACTAGTATATGAATAGACTTTTGGGCTGTTCCCAAGCTAACCAGTATGCGAGCTCTACTCGAATTTAGATTCATTTCTCTACATAAATATCTAAATCTACATATTATCAATATAGTCATACTATTACACCAGAGTTATTTTAATAATGAGCGTCTAAACTGAATTGTTAACATCATTTAATCGCCTACAAGACTATCTTTTGCGGCCATTGCTTTTTCCCCTGTTGATCATAATGACCTTGCAATTTCTAAGGTGTCTTTTCTTTGGATCAGGTGACTACTGATGAATCTCCTGTGGTGAGAGCTGGACCTGGGGTAGGCACGGAGACGAGGAACAAAACATTTTTAGTATGCAAGAGAGATATTCTAATTCTAAAAGATAAAGCAAGTGAGCGGATAAGATAACTAATACGTGCAATAAAAAAAAAACGAAGCAATGGAAGAATATGGAACAGAGAGAAAGAGAGGAGAGAAGGAGCATCCCCTCTCACAATTTATTCACGATCTCTCTCTCTCTCTCTCTCTCTCTTCAAACAAGTACTTTTTTTTAGATTTTCAGCTCCCCCCCTCTGCATAATCCCTACTGCCACCACTACCTCCTAGTTTTACCCTTTGTCATAAGACCGCGATGGCATCCGTAATCAATAACATTGTTCTGCAGTTATTTTATATTTATTATGATTAATTAGACCATTTTTTGTCTAAAATGTACGGATTGTTTAACGAATGTAATTATCGTACATAATTATCTACAACATATTGAACTTCTTTTAGTATTCGTAGAATGCTTTCGCGTTTATATTTACTTGATTAATTGCTATATTAGTTTAATTTTCTTTATCTGTCTGTTGAATTTTCATTCAAGTGTGATTACCTAATTGTGATTACCTAATTGTGTTTACGGGAAAGAGCCCAAAGCTCGTATCTTCCCGTCTCCTGATCGGTTCCATTTTAGACTTAGTGATACTTATCATACCTGTCCTTAAAACTATGGATTGAGATAGCATTAACTACCTCCTCGCTTAGCCAATTCCAATTATCAACTACTCTTACACTAGGAAGGTATTTCCTTACATCCTGCAAAGAAGTTTTCTTACGAAGCTTCAAACTATGACCTCTAGTTCTAGAGCCAGCCATATCAAAATATCGATCCCTATCCACTCTATCATAACCATGAAGGAATTTAAAGACTGTCACCATATCCCCCCTCATTCTTCTAGCTTCGAGTGATGGTAAGTCTAATTCCCTCAGCCTTTCATCATAACTGAGATTGCGTATTTCTGGCACCAGTTTCGTGGCATGTCTTTGAACTTTTTCAAGCTTAGCTATGTGCTTTTTCAAGTGCGGATTCCAAAAGGGGGCTGCATATTCGAGTTTTGGCCTCACATAGGTTACATAAATATTTCTGAACATTTCCTTGTCCATGTGCCTGAAGGCTACCCTTACATTTGATAAGAATGCATATGCTGCCCTTACTATGCCATTTATATGTATTCCTGGAGACAAATCTGCCAGTATGTTTACTCCTAGATCTCTCTCATTTTCTGTCTCTTGAAGTTGTACTCCAGCCACCGAGTAGTCAAGCTTGGGCCTTCTTGCACTTGTACCCATTCTCATTACCTTACATTTTGAAGTATTGAATTTCATTAGCCACTTTTCTGACCACTCATGCAGATTATTTAGACCCTCCTGAAGTTCTCTACCATTGTTCTCGTTTTTTACTTTCTTCACAATCTTTGCATCATCTGCAAACATATTCATGAATGAATTTTCAGACTCTGGTAGGTCATTTACACATATACAAGGAACAAAAGTGGCCCTAAAACTGAACCCTGTGGAACTCCACTACTAACTCTTCTCCATTCAGACACTGGGTGTCTTACTCTAACACTCTGTTCCCTTCCTTCTAAGTAAGTTTTTATCCATTCCAAAACATTTCCACCTATTCTAGCCATTGATTGCAGCTTCCTAATAAGTCTCCCATGTGGAACAGTGTCACACGCTTTCTGGAAGTCTAGGAATATGCAATCTGTCCAGCCCTCTCTTTCCTGTAAGATTGTGTTCTATATTTTTCCAATAATTATATATGATTTTCTCGAGTTTATTAATGTACGTATTAATCGCTTTATCCATTTATCTTTATGCCTACATTAACAGCGAATATTTTTGGATATTTTTTACACATGTCTTCTCATCCCTTCACATCTGACAAGTCACAATACTCCTCATATCTGTTTTCTTTCTGCCCAGGCCCAATGAGGGTAAATATATATATATATATATATATATATATATATATATATATATATATATATATATATATATATATATATATATATATATATATATATATATATATATATATATATATATATATATATATATATATATATATATATATATATATATATATATATATATACTGTAATCTTCTAGTTCTCGATATTTATATTTAATTATATAATCACATTTTTTTGCGTGTCATGTGAGCGTACACAGACGAATTGAATCTGGGGAATTAAGGCTTGGATACCTTTCCTATCGCTCCACAGAGGACCCAAACGCGGGCCGTCACCTGCCGCGTTAGAGCACTCTGTCGCTATGCTACAGTGGGCCCCAGATCATATATTTACATTTCTATTTTTCAGAAATGTTTTGAGGCAAGATATCTGAAGAGACCGGAATAGGAAATTAAAATCTGATTAAAAAATCTCTCTCTCTCTCTCTCTCTCTTGCTATTTTTGAGATATTATTTATCGATAAGAATTTGACAGTTTGGAACACCATCCCCCCCCCTCTCTCTCTCTCTCTCTCTCTCTCAGTCATGATAAATGTGATATGGGTGTCCGTCCGATTGCATATCTTTATACATATATAGTAAAATTGAAGACATATTTTTTTACCTGTAGCGACGACTCTTTAGAATAGTTTGGATTTTCATGTTGTTTTAGTCGAGTATTTATTATAACCAGGTATGAATAGACTAGAAGATTTGGCATTATTATGACGTTATTATCAATAAAACACACATAACTGTCTGAGAGAGAAAGAGAGAGAGAATGGGAGAGCATTAATTTTAAAATCTAATCCTCAGCTTCAATCTGCTCGCATCCACCCCAATAATGAGAGATTAATAGTCACACGTAAAATAAAATAGGAAAAAAATGGGGTTCTCAGTTAAACTATGTTCTCGGAATAATCGCCATATTCTTGGCAAACAAAGTCAATATTATTTTTTTTTTCAAACTGACAAACTATCCAAATGTACAATATATCTTTTTTTTTTCTTCTTTTAATATCTTAGAGACTCGTAATATTTATGCTTGTCTAATCTCGGGCCAGATTTCTCGAGGTCTGAGCATAATTATTTCTAGTGATTAGGATTCGAGATACGACAAACGCTTCTACTGTCTCATCCTCATGTTCCAGTTATCTTGAAATAGGTTATCTGATTAGAGATAAGTTATGTAGATTTAAGAATTACAATCTGCTTTATGATCAGTAGTATTCATTAGCATTATTCCTCTTGGTTTAAAAAGTCCACACTCATTTTCGCTGCATGTCGTAAGAGACGGCTGACAGCCAATAAAATAATAATAATAATAATAATAATAATAATAATAATAATAATAATAATAATAACAATAATTATAATAGTAATAATAATAATAATAATAATAATAATAATAATAATAAAAATAATAATAATAATAATAAATTATTATTATTATTATTGTCATTATTATTATTATTATCATTATTATTATTCAATTCGGGGAGCAAGGCAGCTGAAATTGGTGTCGGTCGGGAGCCAGGATCAGTGTGGGAGATTGTTTTAAGGAACAAATTCCGAGTCAAAACCGACATTAGTCTCCTTGAAGCCAGTGAAACAGAGACCCCATATGATACTGGGAGAAAGACGATCTCTACGGTTCATGAATCGAACCCTGAACCTGAGTTTACCAATAGGAGAGGTTGTTACCTCGTCCTTAGATTTTGAAGTCCAGGATTCGCTCCCTGGCACCTGGTAGGCGAGACTGAAAAAATAAAAGTCGGCATTCAACGTCCTGTCTGTAAAACGTTTGTTTGGCAACTGAATAATACGCGTGGCTGGATCATTGTTAAAGTTAAAATGTCAAAGAATTGCGTTTCCATTTGGATGCGTTCTATGGCAAAATTTAATATTTTTATGATTATTGGGTTAAAAAAAATCTTATTTTAGATCTATTTGCGTACTGATAGTGAAAATGAGCTGAATCTTATGGTAGATGAGTTTTTTGTTTTGTTTTGTTTTAAGGATGTGTGAAAAGGGGAAGTTGCGGTGAATATTGGTAAAAGTAAAGTCCTGAGATACACGAGAAACGTTAATGTTGGCAAATTGAATGTGGGAGAGAAAGGGGAGTTGCTTGAAGAAGTTGAAAGTTTCAAGTATCTGGGGTCACTGTATCAAGGAGTGGACGAGTGGATGTGGAGGTAAGTCATGGAGTGAAGGAAGCTAGTAAGCGTCTAAGTGGGTTGAAAAGTGTAATGAGGAATAGGTATTTGGGAATGAAAGCAAAGAGAAGGATATATGACGGTGTAATTGTGCCGACAGCATTGTATGGAACAGAGACCTGGTAAGCAAGAAAGGATGGAAGGAATAAGTTGAATGTAATGGAGATGAGTTGTTTGAGAAATATGACTAGTGTATCTAGAATATCTAGAGCAAGAAAAGAGGGATGTCAGGCAGAGATCGAGTGTTGAAAGGAAGCTGTCGGGTAGGTTAGATCAGAGAGTACTGAGTTGGTTTGGATATATAGAGAGGATGAGTGATGAACAAATAGCGAAGAGAGTGTGGAGTGTAGAAGTGATTGGAGTTAAGCCAAGAGGAAGACCTAGAATGAGGTGGATGGATGGCGTGAAAAGGGCATTGAAAGCACGTGAAATATCAACGGAGCAGATAAGAGAACGTGGAAGAGATAGGAAACAGTGTAAGAAGATTGTGTATAGGTGACATGGGACAAAGGGATTTCTTACACCTGCTAGCTCAGTGAAATGTGATGAATGGGTGTGAGGGGGAGTTGTCATGTGATAAAGCGGTGGGGGTAAATTAGCGGCAGCTATCGGGCCCCACTGTAGAATATTCTTGTCTGTGGGTGACCCAAGCAGGGTGATAAGGGGGAAATGTGGCACCCCTTTATCCCCAAATAGCTAAGAGGAGTAGTTGAAGTGTGTGGATCGTGGTGAAGGTGTTTCTTGGGTCGGCCACCCCCCTTACAATGGAAAATGAGGTCATGTATATGTATGCATGTATATATGTATTCATTAATAAGCTTCAAAATATTACATTATTTGTCTTAATAAAGATATAATTTCTTGATAAAATAGATTTCTGTTTAGTCTCTCTGGGCATGAAATGATTCGAATTCTAAATGTACTGTTGTACAGCCTTTGAAATCATCTAATTTATTTCCATTATTATTATTATTATTATTATTATTATTATTATTATGTAGTCGCCATGGCTCAGTCGGTAGCGTCTCCGACTCTGAGGCGTCAGGTCGAGGGTTCGCGCCCCGTCACGGTCTGAGGTTAGCAAAGGCATGCACTCAGCGTAAGGATTACATTTGCCAAAACAAGTCCTTCGCAAGAAGGCAACCGTCCTAGCCCTTGGTTGATAAGGGAGTCCGTGACGTAAAACCGGAACCATTATTATTATTATTATTATTATTATTGTTGTTGTTGTTGTTGTTGTTGCTGTTGTTGTTGTTGTTACTGCTATTATTGCTATTATTATTATTATTATTATTATTATTATTATTATTATTATTATTATTATTATTATTTTGTTTAATATTATTGAGAACGCCCCCAGTAAACAAATTTCCCTGGCGCATGGTAGTGGGTCTTGGTACAAAGACGGCCATATTGATCAGAGACTTCAGAGGTCGGGTTGTGCAAGGGTCGACGGTGGGAGGTTATGGAAACGGTTTCCACAAAATGAGCGATGAGGAGAGAGATATCGACATCGAAAGTGACGTAAGGAAGTCTTCGTCATTAGGACGTAGCTTATATAACCTAATAATTGTGATTTTTATTAATTTTTAGGCCGAATGAAGGGTTTGTTTACATGGATTTAAAAGGGCCACTTTATAGTGAATCACGACTGCCACTTTCGCTCCGAGGGCACGTGCCACCATGGGTTATGACCCTCCGTGGCTCGAGAACTAATGATTCGCATGGACTGAATACAAGACTGCATTGTTTTAGTGCATAGTGTAACGAGGTTTGCTGTATCATAGCTTAAATGGGTATTCTCGTCCTGCCCAGGCACCAAGAAAACATAAAACAAAGAGCTACAGGTTGGGAGTGTAGTGACTTGTGAGATGTTAAGGGATAGTTTCAGGGTAATTAAGTTGAAAACTGGTCAATTGAATGGAAAGGAAGAGCCACAGCCGCTTGAAAACCATTGAGATTATAATTCAAGTACAAAAAAGTCCCCATTCAGGGTGTGCACGTAATAAAAAGTAATTAGTAAATGTTTACTTTGACACCCTTAGGTGAAATGGCATGAAATTTATTGTTAGGTTAAGTTCACCCCATGATTAGAAGTGAAATGATTGATTGCAGTTGTTTTAATTTTTGTTTTATATTTTTATTTTACTTATTGGGGTTGAGGAGGTAAGCGTTTAATTACTGATTATTCTTCACTGTCCCCAACACTTACTCCTAGACCCTACTGTTTGCCTAAATAGCCCCCCAAACCCCTAGCCAATTATGGATTCACTTCATAATGAGGGGTAATTATGTATATTAAAGATAGCCTCAGAAGCTGCATTAAGTCTGGAATTAAGACAAATCTAAATTCAGAAACCTTATGGGTTGAAATTAAAAATAATATAGAAAGTCTAGTTGTAGGAGTAGTCTACAGACCACCTGATCTAGATAATATAGAGTCGCAAGTTATATACGATGAAATTTCTAAAGTGACCAGGTCAAATAGAGTTTGCATTGTAGGCGATTTTAATTTTAGACATATTAACTGGGAAACCATAACAGGTGATAGTAGCTCTAAGGAGTTTTTGGAAGTAGTAGAAGACAATTTCCTTTTTCAGCATGTACATGAAGCAACACGGGGGGTGAATACACTAGATTTAGTTCTTAGTAATAGAGAGAATATGGTTACAAATTTAGAAGTTGGTGAAAAATTGGGCAACAGTGACCATGATTCCATTAGATTTAACATAATTTTCAAGGAAACTATAAAGGAAAATAAGAATATTGTTCCAAACTTTAGAGCAGGAGATTTTGAGGGCTTAAAAACTAAATTATCTAATGAGGTATGGGAAGGGATTTCTGGGGTACAGATGTGGGTAGTTAATCCAGCAGGTCAGGTCGCAGGTAGCGGATTACCCCGAAATTTGAGTACCACATGCCAAGGATTATCACAAGATAAGATCAATACATTAAATTCTCTCACAGGAAAGAACAGCAGTCCGTCAGTTAATATAAATTTGGATGAGGAATATAACAATTTTGTCATGACTCTTAAGAATAGTCAGAGAGACTATATTCCCATGAAACATTGCAGATCAAGAAAAAATGACCCTAAATGGATGAACAGTAGAATAAAGAATCTTATAGGTATTAAAAGAGGAATATACAGGAAACTAAAAAGAGGTGAAGAGCATGTGAGGCAGCAATATATACAGTTAAACAGGGAAGTTAAAAAGATAGTTAGAGAGTCGAAAAGAAAATACGAAGTTAGAATAGCAGGAGAAGCTAAAGAAAATCCTAAAGGGTTTTATCAACATTATCAAACAAAATTTAAGGAAAAAGTCGGACCAATTGAAGTAGCCAATGGCCATATCACAGATGACGATAAAGTGATGTGTACATGTTTAAATGATTATTTCTTATCTGTATTTACCAATGAAAACTTGGAAAATATTCCGGAAGTAGAATCCATTTACAGAGACAGTCCCGATAAAATACTTAGTTCAATAAATATTACGAGAGAGGAGGTAATAAAAGAAATAGATAAATTAAAGGCTCATAAATCTCCGGGACCTGATGGAATATATGCTAGAATATTAAAGGAATGCAAGGAAGAGCTTAGTTGTCCACTAACTGCATTATTTAATAATTCAGTAAAATTAGGATCGGTACCCATGGAGTGGAAATTGGCAGATGTGGTACCAATATTTAAAAAAGGAGAACGAGTTAAAAAGAATAATTATAGGCCGGTAAGTTTAACGTCAACAGTGGGTAAGATTCTAGAATCCATAATTGCAAATAAAATAAGGGCACATCTAGAATTACACAGATTGATAAAACTTTCACAACACGGGTTTCTTAAGGGTTTTTCGTGCCTTACAAACTTATTGTCTTTTTATTCAGAAGTTTACGAGGCAGTAGATTGTGGCAAAGAATATGATACAATATATCTAGATTTTAGCAAAGCTTTTGATAGAGTTCCTCACAAAAGATTAGTTAAAAAGCTGGAAGCTCATGGTATAGGAGGAGCTGTTCTCAGATGGATCAAACAATGGTTAAAAGACAGAAAACAGAGGGTTTGCATAAATGGAGAGAAATCAGAGTGGGGCTCGGTTACTAGCGGGGTACCACAAGGCTCGGTACTGGGTCCCCTGTTATTCATCGTATATCTAAATGATCTGGATTCGGATATCAGTAGTAACCTAAGTAAATTCGCAGACGACACTAAAATAGGTAGAACTATAAATGGGAAAGAAGACATTCATGCTTTACAGGAAGATCTAAATAGCTTATCTGAATGGTCGGACAAATGGCAAATGGAATTTAATGTTGAAAAATGTAAAGTAGTTAAAATGGGTACTATAAAAGACAATACTAGTTATAAGCTAAATAACCATGAAATCATGAGTTCTCAGTGTGAAAGGGATTTGGGAGTTCTTGTGAGTAGTAGTCTTAAGCCAAGAGAGCAATGCACAGCAGTCAGAAATAAAGCAAACAGAATTTTAGGATTTATCTCAAGAAGCGTTAGCAATAGGACGGAAAAAGTTATTTTGCAGCTCTATCTTGCATTAGTTAGGCCCCATTTAGATTATGCTGTGCAATCCTTGGAGAGGGTGCAGCGAAGAATGACCAAGATGATACACAATATCAGAAATCTACCATATGAGGACAGATTAAAAAAACTTAATCTACATTCTCTAGAGAGGCGAAGAGTTAGGGGGGAAATGATTGAAGTGTATAAATGGTTTAAAGGGATTAACAAGGGAGATATTAATAAAGTTTTAAAAATTCATGATCAAACCAGAACTCGAAATAATGGATTTAAGCTTGATAAATTTCGGTTCAGAAGGGAAATTGGTAAAAATTGGTTTGGTAATAGAGTAGCTGATGCATGGAACAAGCTTCCTAGTAGGATAGTAAATGCCAATACCTTAGACACCTTCAAATGTAGATTAGATAGACATATGACAGAGGTAGGGTGGGTATGAATAGGTTAGTGCTTGTTAGAAAAACCATAAAAAGGAAAAAAATAGAATAAATAAGTAGAGTAGAATAGAATAGGTTAGCCATGCTGAAAATACAATTCAAAAATGGAGCTGCCTCGTGTGTGCCAGTAGGCATGTTGCAGTGTCCTCTATTCTTATGTTCTTATGTTCTTATGTTCTTATAACTTGTAACGGGGAGGGGCAAGAATGCTTACTCTGTTTTCCCTTGCATGTTGTAAAAGTCGTCTAAATGGGGCGAGGTAAAGGGACTGGAAATTCCGTTCTTTGCATTTTTCTCCCACAGATAGAAGTTTTTGCTTTGACGTAGCCATCCCCTTTATAAGGGAGATTATTGCTTTTGTATATACAAAGATTCCTGTTTGCCACTCTGCTTAGTGCCATTTGCACACATCAGACCAGAATTACCTATTCAGAACCAAATTAAATTATAGGAAAGTTTCTGTACCCATATTAATTATTGATTTTTTGCATTTTTGCTTGTCCTTCACTCGGTGTCAGTGAAAAGACATTGTCCTGACCAAGCAAATGTTCATGTCATATTGAATGTTTGTTTTGCTGTTTTATTGTTACTATTAATCCCCTTTCGTATGGGTATGGACACAGATAGATTGCAGCTGGGGGATTTAGACAGGATGACCTTCCTAACACCCTGCAATGGGATCAAGCCTGCGGTAGTCGCTTTCTGACTCACATGCCCTACCACTCAGCTACCGCGGCCCCATTTTCATATTTAATGCTGAAGTTAGTATATTGGCCTTTTCTTTAGCTTGCCCATAATAAAATTTCTGCAACTCTCGTTTTGCCTTTTTATGGAGTAGGCGATTTGTAAGCTAATTCCAAATGATTTGCCAATATTTCTGAAGGTTACAAGAAAATAAAGGCTTGCCAGAAGAATCCTCTATGAGAACCTTAGTAGCACACTGGTCAGAGCACTTGACTTGAGTGGTGACTAACCCGTGTTCACACCCACTGTGGGGCATCTAGGAGTAATTCTCCAGTGCCAAAACGGCAATATATATAAGATTCTTTGGTAGAGACTTATGTATCCTGGCCTTCACATAATTAAGAAAAACAGAGTCTTTATATGCTGCACTATGCTGATTTCCTCTACATGAATTTTGATATTGATAAAGAAATCTCTACATGAGCATCACTTAGAGCACTTGATTTGGGAAGTGGCAAATATGTGTGTGAGCCCACTGTAGGGCTATTGGAATAGCATCCCCAGACCCATCCTCTTTGTGTCCAACCCCATATTGAATGGGGATGAAGAGTGATGCATAAGTCAACAAACAGACAAACAGGATCCAACAAGTCACAACACTCCATTTCTGTTTCTCATTGCTTTATGTGTTCTTCGTACCCAGTCCCAATAAGGGCAATTTTCCTTGCCTGTCCTGGTGTTGCACATGAAAAAAGTTAATTATATGCAGTAGTAGGTATTAGGCTCCAAATATCTCCTTTAGATAGAGGTAAGACTTCTCGCTAAGAGATAATAGTGCTCTTTCTTCAGATATGATACAAAGCAAATAGTCTTTGCTGCCATTCAGTACAAGAAATCTCTGGTTGAAGCATTAACTATTCTGCCAGCCTTCTTTTACATTGAGTTGCTTGTTGTAAGTTTTTAGCCCTCAAGGGGTGAGCAATCTACCAAAAACATACTGCCTCGATGGCGTTTGACTGTACACTAGCCTCCACCTACGCTGAGTGCTTTACATAATGCATGAGGGGGGAAAAAGTTACCATACAACACCAGAAAACAATGACATGCCATAGCAAGTGTTCTTGTGCCCATTATGTTTTGAAACGAGTGCAGGGAATTTAGGCGCAGTCATTACATCGAGCTTGTATGCTGACGATTTGGTGCAATCCGCCCTTAAGGGGTCGAGTGCTGAAATTTTCATTTAACTCCAATCAGTAATTTAATATCTTTCACCACAGGATGAGGAATCATTTTCTGGAGGCCCTCGAGGAGAGATACAGTTCGCCTCGCAAGCGGAGAAACGAGCCCATCACAATGCTCTCGAGAGGAAGCGGAGAGATCACATCAAGGATTCCTTTTGTTCGCTGAGGGATTCTGTTCCCTCCTTGCAAGGAGAGAAGGTATGTCAGGTTCTAGTGTCACTTTGATACTTTTATCTAGCAAGATAGTTCTAAATGGTAATTCAAGAAGCATGAAGAGGATTAGTGGATATGTGGTGTCTGTTTGTTACATTGACTAAGACATGAGAATGATGTGTATTGGGGTAAGAGATTCACAAAATGACGATTGATTGTTGTACTAAGCCAAGATACCATTTTACAGCTCTTAAACTTTTATGACCAGTTGCATCTTACAGAGATAGCCCTGTGGTAGGGGCAGTAGGAATAGCTGGCAGTTGTGAAGCGACACAGGTTGTGGAAGAGCCGGGAGGATGGGCTGTGGCACTCCAGCAGTGCCATCTGAACGGTCGCTAGCTCCCTCGTCATTGCCCATAGAGCAAAGTAATCCCCCTATTTGTTTTCCTTTCTTGATGTCGGCTACCCGCCAATTAAAGGGGGAAACAGCCAAGGTATATGTATGTATGTACATACCATTGATTCACCTTATTTGGTGCAGTGGTAGCAAATGCACCTGGTAATAAAGTGGTCCCAAGGGCGATCCTAGCCTTGGATTGGATTAGTTTCCATGGTCTCATGTCATTACTTACTAAATAGATAATTAGTTGGAGGGGTCCGTGATATCCTGTAGGTCCAATTGCTTTTTCAGCCATTGCCTGGTTATCATCACTTAGTCCACTTGAATGGAGAGTGGGCTTGGGGCCAGGCTGTATGCTTGGTTTATACTCAGGCTCTGTGCTGTCACTGTTCCTTGCCTTTGTATTTTATTAGAGACCTTTAAGCCTTTATATGTCATTTATAATTTGAAATCCAGACACTAAAACCTGTGGCTTTTTTTTTTAGGCCAGCCGTGCACAAATACTCAAGAAAGCTGCTGATTACATTGAGTTTATGAGACGAAAGAACTCTGCCCATCAGCAAGATATTGACGATCTGAAGAAACAGAATAATCTCTTGGAGAGTCAGAGTAAGTAATGAGAGAAGTTTTTAAACAAAAAAGATGCAAATGAATAGTTAACATATATACCATGATTGCTGCCCTGCAATTCATTTTTAATTACTTTTCTAAGCATGCACTTTGATAAGTCCCTTTTCAATGTGTACCTCTCATGTGCTCTTCATTTCTTCATTACACTATTCCACTTCTGCTCGTGTCTCTGCAACATTCACTACCTCATTATTATTTTTATTATTATTATTATTATTATTATTTTTATTATTATATGCCAAGCAACAAGTCCAGCTAAAAAAGTCAACAAATTTAAAGCAAATGGCTCTTGCAAGGGAAGCATCTTGGTGAGGAAGAAGAAAAAAATATATAAAATGGTACAACATTGTATAGTACACCTAGTTCGCTTCTTACGAGTGTTTATACTTCACGAAATTGGAATAACGCCCCTCAAAAATAATAGTAAAAAAATATGAAATACACGAATAACGCCCATGTGTAAAAAAATTCGAAAAAAAAAAAATCATTTTAGTAAATATTTGACCGCCTTGGAGGCACTTTTCCTCCATGCTCCTCCTCTTCTACCGCTTAATGCGATCGGATATTATGGAGAAAATGGAAAAAAAGCATTAAGAACAAACAGCAAACAAACTTGCGATATAATATTGTCAGGGAAATAGTGTGCGAGGGTGCATCAGCTGATATGGAGGCGGCAAAATGCTTGCAGATAGAGGTTCGTTCTCCTGCATCCTCGTCCTCTTCTACCGCTTAATGCGATCGGATATTATGAAAAGAATTGAAAAAAAGCATTAAGAACAAACAGCAAACACACTTGCGATATAATGTCGTCAGGGAAATAGCGTGCGAGGGTGCATCAGCTGATACGGAGGCGTCAAAACGTTTGCAGATAGAGGTTCCTTCTCTCTCATCCTCCTCCTCTTCTACCACTTAATGCGATCGGATATTATGAGGAGAATTGCAAAAAAGCATTAAGAACAAACAGCAAACACACTTGCGATATAATGTCGTCAGGGAAATAGCGTGCGAGGGTGCATCAGCTGATACGGAGGCGTCAAAACGTTTGCAGATAGAGGTTCCTTCTCTCTCATCCTCCTCCTCTTCTACCACTTAATGCGATCGGATATTATGAGGAGAATTGCAAAAAAGCATTAAGAACAAACAGCAAACAAACTTGCGATATACTGTAATATCGTCAGGGAAATAGCGTGCGAGGGTGCATCAGCTTATACAGAGGTGGCAAAACGTTTGCAGATAGAGGTTCAGTCTCCCGTGTCCTCCTCCTCTTCTACCACTTAATGCAATCGGATATTATGAAGAGAATGGAAAAAGTCATAAGACAAACAGCAATCAAAGATGCGATATAATATCGTCAGGGAAAAAGCTTGCTAGAGCAAAAACATCTGCAGATAGAGTCCCGCATCCTCTTGCTCACCTCCACCATGCACGTCCCAGTGTATGCCTGTTGCCCACCGCATAATAGAGTGCATTCATTTGTTTCCTGTACCGTAAATCTGTATATCTTTTATACTGTACACTATTTGCATGTCAATATAAATAACTACAGGTCTTTCTGGTTTGTTATGTACTTATAAAATATGTTTTACTTATCTTATATCTTTGGTATTGTGTGTCTAAAAATGGTTGTGAAATGTATCTATGCCCATTATCATAGGTTCACTTCTGAGAACCTATCTTCGAGTTATTACAAGAACTAGGTGTATTGTGATACTGACATTATTCCTCTAAGTTTGTATTTTTTATTTATATAATTTTTTTGAGCTTTACTAAACTCAAAGAGAAAGTCTTATAATGGTTCTTGAACATCATAATATTTTTTGCTCTAGGATTACCCATATTTCAAGGCAAGATGCCTCGTTAACCTAACCTAACAATTTAGGGGTTAATTAATTAACAAGAAATTTATGAAAAACAGCTTATTGGATTATTTAACTTTACATGGGTTTCTTGGGGATTACTCTTGTTTACTATATCCATTTGAATTTTGTGATGCTTGCAGTTCGATCTTTGGAGAAGACGAAGTACACAGGCAACTTCGCTGCGATGACGAGCAACAACGGCATTCTGAACAACAAATCCGGTTCCCTGGTGGAGTTTGAAGGGTCTGGTTCTGATACATCCGATCCTGAGATGACCAACAGCGTTCACCGCAAGAAATTAAAGACATAACGTCTCGGTGTCGACGGAAAATCTTCTTACCTATTTTTTATTTTATCAGTTTCCTTAACATTTCTGTCTTTATTCTTTTTGAAACTTCGGTAGGTAGGTGGGGGATTGTTGACTCTTTAAGAATAATGTTATAAACACAAGTCTTCATTGTTTTCCACTTCACCATTTTGTACCTCAGGGAACCTATGAGGGCACTAGGTAAGATTTTCTGCTATGGTACAAAAAATAAACTACAAATTAGGAAGATAATCTTCGTTGCGTTTGTTATTGATGAAGCGGATGTGGCGAGATGCTTTAGGTGTGTACAGTGTCAAGGGAGACGAGAACACCTTTTTAGACCTGCCTGCGAACAAGTTTGGTCGACGAGAAAAACTCTTTTAGACCTACCTGGGAGCAAGTTGGTCGATGAGAACCACTTGTTAGACCTACCTGCAAACAAGTTCGGTCAATGAGGATTACTCTTTGACCTACCTGCGAACGGGTGCAGTTGTTAATATCTGGGACAATGTTGCAATGTCTGGTGCATGAGTTCTTAATTACATATTAAGTTCTTACTGTATTCTTATGATTTATTTACATATACATCTGTTAAAATTCTATACATTATGCATTTATAATGAGTCATACATCTTAATATATAATTATGAGGTGTACTGCTTATTAAAAAAAATCATTCCAGATCTTCGTTAATGTCTCATTATTATTACTCTGCACCTGACTTGATTGTATCGTCCCAAACAACAGCTTATTTGAGCACATTGGATTGGTGCTCAGAAGTTTGTTAATGGTAGTTAATGATCATGAATAATCATTATTTTAATCAGGTATTTTGTTTCAATTTGTAGTGTGTATGTATGTTTGAGGTGCATGAAGGAGTGCATTCAGAAAGTCCAAATCTCAAAATTTTTTCATCATCTCAAAGCCGTTAAATTACTTGTTTACAGTAGTTACTTTTGCATTTGCTTTTTGGTAGAATCATTTCTCCATAAAATCAAGAACGACATCAAAATTTGGGAGTTTGTGTAGACCATGTGTTTGTTGTTTTCTCCTGCGTTATATGAAGAATGCGATGGAAAAATAGAAACCCACAGTAGAGCTTTTGTGTGTTTAATAATTTATTTAAATATTTTGCTTTCCCTTGAAGCTCTTGAAAATGTTTTCATTGGAAAGTGAATGCTTGACATTGCTTAACTATTAAGCACAAAAAGCTACTTTGGGTTTCTATTTTGTCACTTTGGAAGTTGTCACTGACTTCTGAACTTTGAAAAATATGGCTGGTACAGATTAGATATAAATTTGCTCTGCAAGTTAATATCGTCAGTATTTATGAACATGGTCAATTTAATTAAATTTTTTTATTTTTTATGTAGATGGCTAAGAAGTTCATAATAACAGAGGGAGCTTTTGAATCTTAGTATACTGTGATTTTTGGAAAAATGTATTACAGATAATGATATAACAGTATAAGGTAGGTCTCGTTACTTTTTTTGTGAATTTTTTGTCTTCATTATTGATTCTTACTCTGATTTCACTCATAAAATTCGGTAATATACAATATATTTCATGAATTTGTTTATGATTAAGTTTTTCATGACTTCTAGCGATTCATACTTCGATTTTACCTGTAAAATTCGATATCTTACGAAGTATTGAGTGAATCAGTTTTGTGTGACAACATCACTTATTCTGTTTAGGACAAAATGATTGAGTTGTTTTTTACGTAATTGGAAACGTGCCGCATTTCCAAAGAGATGAAATTTATATATTTATGTACAGTATTAATGTTCTCGAAAATTAAAAATATTGATGTGCAAGTCATGTTTTTTTAGCTGTTTATTTTCCTCTTAACCTTAAAGTTTAATTTCTTGCTACAGAGTGTTTAGGGGAACCACCGAAGCATAACCTGTACAGTGCTTGACTCGGAAAGTAACGGATCTGCGTTCGAGCTACAACTGGGCAATAGGAAGGGCATTCAGTCTTAATTCCCTAGCTACAATCCATCTGTGACCACCCCCCTAATGGGGGACTAAAGTGATCCATTAAAAAAGCAATTGGTTTAAGACACTGCTCTTTTGTTGCAATTGTGGCAACCGTTTTTGCCTTTATAGGACATGGCTGGTAATATTAATTAAAAATTTTCTGTTGAAAAGAGTGTTCAAGGTATGTTTGGCTTCGGGCAAAAGTGTGTGCTTGGACTCGCCCAACCTCTCTTACAGGGGGGATAGCAGCCGCTGTATATGCAAGTATAATGAAGGAAGGGCAACCAGCTTTAATTCCCCAGCTCCAACCTGCTACATTACTAGCAGAATCAGGTGTAGATCATCTTGCTAGAGTTGCCTAGTGAATAGAGCACTAAACTGTGTTTGAGCCCACCTCTGTGCTTTAGGCAGAGCAACCATCCATAATTCCCCAGCTCCATCCTGTGACCACCTCCATTAGAATGGGAATTAATAGTGACAGACTATGACAAACACAAATTGAATGTTAAGAACATTGAGAGGGATGATCCAAGTATGATGAAGACCTGATATATGAATTGAAATAAAAGCAAATATCTGAGGCAGTTGTCCTATGGGGGCAATTGTTGGTGAGCATTGGTCCTAGAACTTACTTAGGCAGGATTGGACACATGAATTTTGTATTTGATATTGTATATCTTCTTTATCATTAGAAGTCCACATTTAAATTATATAATTTTTTCTTTTGTGTAATATATTCTGTGTGGTTAAGCTAATTTGGATATTGTGGTGATCCCCGCATCGTTGAGAATGATGGTATTCTCTCTGTTATTTGTAGACGAGACCAGTTTTGACGTGGAATGGGCATCTGCATTCACGATAGAAAGTGACAGCTTGGTAAAGCAGGCCTTGGTTGTTATTTGTTGTTGTTTCCTAGGTTTTCTGGCAAACAGCCCCAAGTCCCAAAGGAAAACCACTTCTGATCCCAAACTTTCCCACAGAGGGCTCAGGAAGTGTTTGTTGTGATGTTGGTGTATGTGGTTGTAAGCAGTGCTATTCTTCCTTAATGTAATGTGTCACATCCTAGACAGGCATCATTGGCAGAGTCGTCCAGCCTATTCTGTCAGGTTAGAAGGACTGGGTAGTGCTCATATTGCAGCCTGGCCAGTCAGAAGGTGTCTTCACAGGATCTTGTTTCCTCCATTGGTTAAGTGGTTAAATTTAGCTTGATTGCACATGTGTCCTTTTGAGAAATGGAATAAGTTACTGTCTAATGTTTTCACGTGGTATAATTGATCTTCAATGTAAGTCACTGTTCTTGATATGTAGGTTCCATCCTACATATCAAGGATTCTCTGTAAGAGAAGGCAGTCTTTCTTGTACTAATTTAAGCTTTGCCTGGATTTTGGGGAAAAACTTTTGTCCCCATTTACTTGCATGGTGGAAAAGATAATAAAAACAGATGAGGTGGAGAAGGGGAAGCAGTTCAGTATATACCTATAATTTTGTGTCACAGTTACCCCCCTTTTGAAAGAGGGTAGACACCGTTTGGCGCTATAAGAGGGAGTAAGGCTTGATACCCTTTCTAATGCCCTGCTTTGTGTGCAAATCCACATTGGTTGCTTCCCAACAAACGGACTCTACCGCTGAGTTACTGCAATCCCCTGTGGGGGCAATCTAATATTTTTTGAAATTTTCTAGCCATGGGTCATCTGGTACAAGGGGAAGGTGATATTGGGCAGGATATGTCTCCTCTGTTTTACAGTTGTGTAAAGAAAACTGTTTAAATTTGGCTATACAACTGTCAGTCAAAATGCAAGTGTTGCTATACTAAGAATGGATTTATTCATGGAATTTATTTGTTAGATCTGAGAATACAAAGGACGATTTGTTCTATATTGATGCAAAGATCAGTATGATAACTGTTGCAAAAATCATCGTTATGGTCATTGCAGTAACTATTGCATAGTCAATAAAAATTTACAATTGTTGCAAAAATCATCGCTATGGTCATTGCAGTAATTATTGCATAGTCCATAGAAAGTTATAATAATTTAGATATATCAGAATATATTTTTATTTATTTTCATATATCCATGGCCTTTTTGTACACTAAGAGAATCTCCTGGTTAAAATGCGAATGTTTGAATGCTGCCCCAGGCACTGACATCAATGAAGGCTAAGTTAAGTATACTCTTGGATGTAACCAAAGATTTAATTTTGTTTCAAAGTGAGCAACCAATTCCCACCAATAAAGCAAAATGGTCACAATTGTAACAAAGGGTGTGAGGTAGCAATTGGAAGGTAATTTGTCGTTATTGGCATAGTTGTTCCATAAGCTGAATGGCCGAACAGCCTCAAGGCCATTGTCGATCCATGGCTTTCTCGCATAGTTCTCAGGAAGTGTAAGATGTATTGGTGGTGCATATTTTTTTTAATGATTGTGACACAAGGATGAGACCCCAAAAAATATAAATCTGCTCTCTTCGGGCCTGAGCACGAAGAAAACAAAGTAAAGAGAAACAGAGATGGGGAGTGTTTTGACTTGTCAGTGGTTGTGGAGTAGAGTATTTCAAAATGTTTCTTTATAAGGTGCTCTCAATGTTTCCGTTTAGGAGTATTCGAGAACTGACTGCAAAAGTAATTTCTTGTAGAAAAATGTTATTGTGTGTTCAGTTGAGAGACAGTATAACCGTGCAGATGATTTAAGCCTCTCCCAGGTTTTTGTGCCCCATGTGGGGCAGGGGCTGGTTGTGACAGTTTGGACTCATATGCTGCTCCAATACCGAGTTGCTTGACATCCTTTTCTGAGTAGCCGCTATGAAAGGTGGACCTTCGCCAGTCCGGGTCCAATTTATATGTCGTATAGCTTCTTGGTGTCGTGTATCAAGTGGAATATCAGGGAAAGGGAGGGTCAGTTTCCAAGTCCTCTTTGCCTTACTGTCATCTCCAAATTACTCATTGCTTTTATGAGTGGAATTTATTTTTCCCCACTGCCGTGCATATCTCTTTATTGGAGCTATGGAATCTCATTGGGGGAATGCATGAGTAAGGAACCGAATAATGTGTGTTTGATCCACTGTCGGGCATTAGGAAGGGCATCCAGCCTTGATCCCTTAGCTTCAACATGTCTTTGTTCATCTCCATCGAATGGGGACTAATTTTGATCCATAAAATGGTGCTTACTTTTTTTATCATGAATATCATGACTATCCCTTTTCTTCTTTTATATCAAGACAGGTTATTTCTAAGTACATATGTAAGTGTTGTTTGCATGATATATTCATTTATTGTAGCTTATGTGCATGTATGTATACTTATGGACAGTATGTATGCCTATTCATTTATATCAACATTACTTGCATATTCATATGTATAATATGTAGTTTACTCTTTGAACTAGCTATATAAGAGAAAGAAATTTTAAACACCAAGGTTTTAACCACTAACCTGTCATTGCCTCGGGATAATGCTTATTCCCTCTCCTGTTCGAACAAAGAACCTTTATATATAACTGCTTCCACTCGTTTTCCCACCTAACGAGAGGTACCTTAGTTCTAGTCCCAGGGACCCCTACCAATAAGGGGAGTTCGTGACACCTTCTTACAAAGAGCAGTTGTTCTCGTGAGAAGCTACGAGACATTCATATTTGTGACTTGATTTTCACGCGTGAAAGCGGTCGTAGTTGAGATTCATAAAATATAATTTTTACCATGATTCCTGATGGTGCATATAATGGGATGACATGATATACTCCTGTTGAACAACTACCCTTTGTTGGAAACATTATTGCTTCAAGATAGATGAGCAAAGAATTAATTTATATCTAATAATGTTTATAACTACGTGTGAAGGACTGAATGAGCTCATTTCAGTAGAGCACTCATAGGTAGAATATATGTTGGAAAATTTATTATTCTTTTTGAGGAAGTATTAATCTAAGGTGAGGAAAGTTTATCTATTAATTCACATCTCAGCAGTTTGCAAACCCACTTAAAAATATTTACTTGTATGCTGATGCATGTGATATTAATTATGTTTTGATTGGTAGAGGACTTAATTTCGAGATCATTTGTAAGCCTTTACCAAAGCCATGTCATGGTTTCTAAACTTAGGGGGTTAAGAGATATAAGGTTAACATATCTGCATTCAAATAATTGGAGGTTCTGCACTGTTTTCGTCATTACTTTAACTCTTTCCAATTACTTAAACTCTCTGAAGGTCTTATCCATCTCTGCTTAGAATGCTGCTCACACATCTGGGGTACTTCTTATGCTTATCTCCTTGGTAGGGTTGCATCTAAAGCAGCCTGACTCATTAATGACCCTTCTCTTACTTCTAATCTGGATTCTCTTTCTCTTAGCAATAAAGTATTATCCCTTTCTCTTTTCCATCACTACTACTTCCATCGCTGCTCTGATGAGTTGGCGAGTTGCATCCCTCATCCACCGGTGAGGCCGCGTAACACTCGCCAAGTATCCTCATCTCGCATGTACTGACTGTGTGGAGATTTGTAGCTTGCAGATTGGTCGGTGCAGCAACTGCCTCTTCCCATCTACCTCCAGACTCTGGAATTTTCTTCTGCCTTCTGTCTTTCCTAATTCTTATAATTATCTTCCTTCAAAAGCAGATCTATCGCCATCTTAGGGCCTAATCCTACCCTATCTCTAGGTCCTCAATACTTTGACTAATCTTTCATTGTACTTTTCCTCTGTGTATCATTACCTCATCTCTGCCTTGTCCATAGCCTTTTTCTTTTCCTTTATCTTAATGTTTGTTTTTCATGCCATTTCCTCTATTGATGAGGACACTTATTTTTGACTGTCCCGGTGTCACACAAAAAAAAAAAAAAAAAAAAATATATATATATATATATATATATATATATATATATATATATATATATATATATATATATATATATATATATATATATATATATATATATATATATATATATATATATATATATATATATATATATATATATATATATATATATATATATATATATATATATATATATAAGGGGTAAGAATACTTCCTCCGTGTTCCCCTGGGTGTCGTAAAAGTCGACTAAATGGGGCGGAGCGAGAGAACTGGGAATCCTCTCCTCTGTATTTACTTCCCAAAAAGAGTCAAAGTATTTTCTTGACTCAGCCACTCCCGTTATAAAGGGGAATATGGCTTTGGCATATGGATGGATATATAGGAAATCCTCCACACAAGGGTTAAGATATCTTTTAACTGCTTTGCTTGATATATATATATATATATATATATATATATATATATATATATATATATATATATATATATATATATATATATATATATATATATATATATATATATATATATATATATATATATATATATATATATATATATATATATATATATATATATATATATATATATATATAAAGTCAGTCCCCATTCGACAGATTGGATTGCATGGTCGAAATTAATATTCCCTTATAACCAGGAATAAATACTGAGGTAATAATAATAATAATAATAATAATATTATTATTATTATTATTATTATTATATCGTGATTTAAGCATTTACAGACGCTTATTGCCTTCTGTCTAACGTACGATAAAAAAGATACAAGATACTGTTTGTTCTAAAACTATCTTTTTCGAAACCTATTCTACTTCTCCCTTATTAACTGAAAGACAATGTAAATGAATAGATAAAAATACATAAGAAATTAAAAAAAAATATATATATCCATTTGGTAAGATACTTTTTCCCATAAACGTCATTTTGGCAACATTGATCAGCTGCCAGGCTACTTTATAGTTATTTCCATCATTGTAGTGCAGGGAGGCGAAGAGGTGACGTTAAGCTTTAATTTTTTTCCCCATTTCAAGAATGGAATCTACGAATTTCAGCGGATAGACACACTATATTTCTGACATTGGACCTGTTTGCTTTATTACATAGGTTCACACGTTTGTAACCTGCACCTAATATCAATAGCGAGTGTTACACAATACTGAAGACCTACATTTAATTTAATTTTCTTGAGGTATGGAATATATATATATATATATATATATATATATATATATATATATATATATATATATATATATATATATATATATATATTTTTTTTTTTTTTTTTTTTTTTTTTTTTCTAACTTGAAAATACATTGTCATTCTTTGTGCTAGTGACTGCAAAAATTTGCTGTATTGTATTTGTTTAACTACTGTTAAATAAATTTGACTTGTGGTGTCTATGGATTCCTGATCATAAGCTCTCTCTCTCTCTCTCTCTCTCTCTCTCTCTCTCTCTCTCTCTTTAAGCTGTTTACTGGCAGGAACTGCTGTGGGTGGACATCACAGTGGGGGGTTGGGGCTTGTCCTGGCTGACGAATACCCATTGTAAAATGGAAATAAAGTTTATTATTATTATTATTATTATTACTCTCTCTCTCTCTCTCTCTCTCTCTTAGCCGGTGAGTGTGGACTCTGGAAATCTTCATAATTTATTTTTTTTACCTTTTCTGAGTGTTACATTATTATTATTATTATTATTATTATTATTATTATTATTATTATTATTATCGATGTTGTTATTATTGTTGTTGTTGCTTTATGTACTGCTCATTTAGTAGTATTAGTAGTAGGAGACGTTGAAATAAACATCTATACTTTATTTCACCCACTTTTAATATATGGACCTATGCTCACGTATTATTATTATTATTATTATTATTATTATTATTATTATTATTATTATTATTATTATGTCACCGTGGTTCAGGCGGTAGCGTCCGCGACTTTGAGTCTCAGGTCAAGGATTCGCGCCCCGCCTCGGTCTGAGGTTAGCAAGGGTATGCACTCAGGGTAAGGATTACATCAGCCAAAACAAGTCCTTTGCAAGAAGGCAACCGTTCTAGCCCTTGGTAGAAAAGGGAGTTAGTGACGTAAAACACGCATTATTATTATTATTATTATTATTATTATTATTATTATTATTATTATTATTATTATTATTATTATTAATGATAATAGTAGTAGTAGTAGTGCCCGCAGAGCCGCCTTATGGAATATATACATCTCCTTATGTTAATGTGAGGACTGTTGTTTAGTAATAGTAATAGTTGCTGCAAAACAACCATATAAGAAAGACACCTCGCCTTCTATTACTGAGTGCAATGTTGTCTAGTAGTAGTATCAGTAGTACTAGTAATTACAAAACGACTAGTTTCATCTACTTTAATGTAAGGGACCATTATCCAATAGCAGGGGTAGTTATAAAAAACAGCTACGTAGTAGTAGTAGTAGTTACAAAAACAACTACTTTCCTCTTCTTTAATGTGATGACCCATTGTCCATTAGTAGTAATAGCAGACGGTAAAGCAGCAATATCAAGCCACTCTTTCGCCCTACATAAATTGAATGGGTATCATTGTCTAAACCTAGAGGGATGTAATATTATACTCCAACCATATGCATGACGTAAACACCATACAAAAAAAGCTATTCTTTGTCAATGCACAAGGGCTGGGAAGAGACCCGAGATTGTATTCGTCTGGTTCCGCTGCAAAAAAAAAAAAAAAAAAAAAAAAACCGGGATCAAGTCAAGATTATTGACCCCCAGTACATTAAATAGCCCACAAACTATTAGGTTAGCGTAATTTAGGTTATATTAGGTCAGGTTAGTGTTTAACCTAATCTATTTTAACCTAACTTAACCCAGCGATTTACAGGGCTATTTATTACACTGGGGTCTCTATTCTTTACCTGATCCTACTTATTTATTTATTTATTCGAATTAATATTTAACACTCTGCTAATTTGTTTTGAGTTTCACTTATTTGTCTGCATATATGTTGTATCTCTGTTTATTTATTTTTTTTATTTATTGCCAGATTATCTGAAGGAAGTGTTCGGAACATGGCAGATGATATGGACGAAGTCTTCGCCACCATCGGATTCGGACGATGGCAAATCGTGTACGTCACAGCAGCTATATTAGGTTATTATTATTATTGTGTGTAGTGTCCTGTGTGGCGGGCATAGTATCAAAGAATAGCCTCACCGTATTCCCTGCGTGTCGTAAAAGGCGACTAAAAGTGGACGGGGCGGGGGGACTAGGAATCCCCCCCCCTTGTATAAACCTCCTGTGAGGCATCATAGAAGAAGGAGAGTAGAGGGGAGTATAACTGCTCCTCATACTGTGTCTTCTTTGATGTCGGCTACCCCCACTTTTAAGGGGAGACAGCCTTGGTATATGTATGTATGTATGTATGTATTATTATTATTATTATTATTATTATTATTATTATTATTATTATACGGACTATCTCTTTCGTGTTCCCTTGCATGTCGTAAAAGTCGAATAAATGGGGTGGAACGAGGGGACTGGGGACTGGGCACTGTCTCCTTTGCATTTTTCTCCCACGAAGAATCAAGTTTTTACTGTAGCTCAGCCACCCCCCTTATAAGGGGATATGTGACTCTTGTATATAGATAGATTATTATTATTATTATTATTATTATTATTATTATTATTATTATTATTATTATTATTATTATTATTATTATTATTATTGTGGGAAATATAAATGGCTAACGCTCTGTCCGCGTTCCTTCGACAACATTACTAAATTCCCAAGTTATCAATAACTGAGGAAAAGGACATAGGACCAGCTTGAGGAGACGGATATAGCCTAAAAACACTTATTAGGAATAACTGGAATTTCTATGTCCTCTCTAGCCCATTCAAAGCTAAACAAATAAACAAGAAATAACCCATAACTACTCCTATTTACCTTACAATATGAGGAGACCGTTAATATGCATGTCGAAAACTAATCAAAACATATATACATAAATGGCCTTTACTCATCTAGCTGGAGACACAGCTGTAGAATATCGGATGTAAGGCTACTATCTTTCCAACTGGCAGATATGGTAACAAAAGCCTCACTAAATTGCGTCCTCACCTTCCCGTTTCCAAGCTTGAGTAACGACTGCTATTACTTGCTAATGTATACTCGTTATCATCAGTTTGACAAACCTTCATCTTGCGAACTTATGAGCTAACTATCTAGTACGACAAAAAAGTAAAATTTTCTTCATATCCGGAATTAACAATTAACCACGGAATGTACAGGTTCGTGCAATGATTAAAATGTACACACAGAATGAAACGAAGTATTAGTATGTACAAAGAAGTAAACTAAGAGTTAACATTTATAAATAAGAATACACAAATAAGCGAAAAATGTGTCTTTCCAAGACATTAATAATGATTATTATTGCAGGTCCTGCAGCACTGGCTCCAGCTCTGATTGGTTCAACTCTGATCAATGGTCCTGTTGCGTTTCGATGTAAGCAGCGAAACTCTTCGGACAGGTACTACTACTACTACTACTACTTTTTTTTTTCTTTGATGTTCTACCTTGAGGGTAAACAGACCTTCCCTTGTGGCCCGCAGGTGGGGTCTACTACTACTACTACTACTACTACTACCACTACTAATAGTAATAATAATAATAATAATAATAATAATAATAATAATAATAATAATAATAATAATAATAATAATAATAATAATAATAATAATGACCTTTTACCACCGACTTTACTTGTATGTATAAGTATAAATTCATTTTACATTAACATTCTTTTAAATATTTAGACGCCCATACTTGTGAAAGTGACGACTTTGCGTTCGAGCCCACCCCTGTGCGTTAAGGGGGGTTTACACGGTCAAACGGTTCGTCGAACACTGTTCGACAGACAAGTGTTTGAAATTATGTTCACACGTTCGAACATCACTTCAAACACATGCCTTCCCAAACGTGTTCGACAACCAAATACCCCGTTCGCACGTTCGAACATCACTTCAAACATCTGTCTGTCGAACCGCGTTCGATGAACCGTTTGACCGTGTAAACCCCCATTTAGAAAGGACCTCCTGTTTTAACTCACTAGCTTCATCTTTTTTGTGTCTACTTTCATTCCAAATAGGAGTAATGGTTACTTCATACTTCTGGTGTGTTTAAGGTTCAGCATCTAGCCCTAGGGTATCCCATCAGACTAAACCTCATCCATTTAAAGTTTAAATTCTTCACTAATTTTCATATTTTGTAAATAGCAGCACGTACTGAATGAGTGAGTTGCCATCTTGTTTTTTATGTCCACTATATATTCCACATTCCATAATATATTTTCATGCAGCTTATTATATAGTGGAGGTGCACAATAAGTTAATGGGTCTGGTACCAATTTCCATTATTTGCACTCGGCTACCTAAGAATGGCGAAACAGACACTCCAGTCACAGGATCGAAGCATATTTGATATATTTCTTCAGGTACTCTGCTTTTTCCAGTATTCAGGGCTCACGTATGTAAGAACAAATATGTTGAAAATAATTCTCACTTTAAGTGGTAACCAATCTAGATCCATAAGAATTGGTGTAAATTGTTCTCTCGGTGACAATCCAAGTATCAATCTAGCGTTTCTATTGAACACTAATTGTATTTTCTTTTAACTGATATGCAGGAAGATTGTCATATAACGCATTTCAGTAATCAAATTTGCTGATTACGTAATTATATTCTAACTTTTTCATTGAACTTTCATCAACATACTTTCTTGACGAAAGCAATATTCCATAGACTATAGATGACATCTTTTTTGCAACTTTTTTAATTTGCTCATATAACATTAGATTTTTTTTGTCAATATTAAATCCAAGGAATTTTACCGAATCTGATCGGGTGATGTCCACATCACTCCTCAGAATGAATGAAAAATTACTTTAATGATCGTAGAAATGGTAGTAGTTGTTGTAGTAGTACTCCCTGAGGGGGGAAAAATACTTCCTCCGTGTTCCCCTGCGTGTTGTAAAAGTCGATTAAAGGGGCAGATCAAGGGGACTGCGAATCCAAACCTCTGCATTTCCTTCCTGCAGAGAGTCAAGGAATTTCTGCTACGACTCAGCCACCCCCTTTATAAGTGGGGATATGGCTCTTGTATATAGATAGATATTGCTTTTTTTTATGCTGTATCGAGTGCCTATCAACATACATTCCGTTTTCTTTTCATGTAGATTCAATTTTTTTTGCCCATCAATTTTTCACATCACTTAAAATACTATCTATCATTCTCATTGTTTGTTCAATCTTATATAGAAGTAAGTAGAACACTGTATTTACTTATACAAGGAAAAAAAGTGGCCCTAAAACTGAACCCTGTGGAACTCCACTACTAACTCTTCTCCACTCAGACATTGAGTGTCTTACTCTAACCCTCTGTTCCCATCAGTGACAGCTCATTTGTATACACAGTCACTAAGGTAGAGCCCAAGACATTTCCCTTTGACACACTCCTATTGAACGTCCCGTTGATTGATTTGGTGCCATTTATTGATACGTAGTAAATTCTACCCGCCAGATATTTTTATTAAACCATTCCAGTACTGTGCCATCTATGTCATTTATTAATTGTTCATACTCCACAGTATCAAATGCAGAGCTCAGATTTAAAAGATTTTTAAAATTTATTATATCCCAGAAAGCAGTTTCAGTTGAATTATTTTTCCTATAGGTTAATTGATTACCAGGAACCACCTCTATTTTCTCTAAAGTAATTCATTCATTGTTTATGCACAGCAGTTTCTTTAACTTTAGACAGACATGACAAATTCGATATCGGCTCATATGACTTTTTTTAAGTTTTGGTGGCTTTACCAGGGCATTTTCCTCAATCTGTGGGAAAATTCCGCTGCATAGACTAAGCCTACTGGCTATTACAGTGGTAGCGAGCTGGCCTCGCATTCGCGAGGTCGACGGATCGCGCCTCATCCAGGCAAGAGAGTTTAAGCTGTTTACTGGGGAGGTTACTGCTGTGGCTGGTCACCACAGTAGGGGGTTGATGCCTATGCCGACTGGCGACCTCCTTGTGGGTCCTCCATGACCCGTTCCACCCATCCGTGGGTGGAGAATCTAAAACATGCATAGACTAAGAGTGTTAATTCTATGGTAGACATCAAGTAATTTTTCAAAATTATTTGCGTCATTAGATCACTAACTTGCTCAAATTTAATTAATTTACTCAATGGCATGTCAGGAAAATTAGTTCTTTTTACTTCATTTATATTACCATATAACTGAAAAGAATATTCTTTTTAATTTGTTTATTATCTCTAGGAGCGAAAATTAGCTTGATTTGCATTATATATATATATATGTATATATATATATATATATATATATATATATATATATATATATATATATATATATATATATATATATATATATATATATATATATATATATATATATTTCCTATGCTTATTTGTAGTCACCGTGGCTCAAGCGGTAGCGTCCTCGACTCTGAGGCGCAAGGTCGAGGGTTCGCGCCCCGTCACGGTCTGAGGTTAGCAAGGGCATGCACTCAGGGTAACGATTGCATTTGCCAAAACAAGTCCTTCGCAAGAAGGCAACCGTCCTATCCCTTGGTAGAAAAGGGAGTCCGTGACGTAAAACCGGAACGGAACATATCCTATGCTTATTAATAATTATATATCAACAGAAACATAATTTTCCTATAGGTTAATTGATTACCAGGAACCACCTCTATTTTCTCTAAAGTAATTCATTCATTGTTTATGCACAGCAGTTTCTTTAACTTTAGACAGACATGACAAATTCGATATCGGCTCATATGACTTTTTTTAAGTTTTGGTGGCTTTACCAGGGCATTTTCCTCAATCTGTGGGAAAATTCCGCTGCATAGACTAAGCCTACTGGCTATTACAGTGGTAGCGAGCTGGCCTCGCATTCGCGAGGTCGACGGATCGCGCCTCATCCAGGCAAGAGAGTTTAAGCTGTTTACTGGGGAGGTTACTGCTGTGGCTGGTCACCACAGTAGGGGGTTGATGCCTATGCCGACTGGCGACCTCCTTGTGGGTCCTCCATGACCCGTTCCACCCATCCGTGGGTGGAGAATCTAAAACATGCATAGACTAAGAGTGTTAATTCTATGGTAGACATCAAGTAATTTTTCAAAATTATTTGCGTCATTAGATCACTAACTTGCTCAAATTTAATTAATTTACTCAATGGCATGTCAGGAAAATTAGTTCTTTTTACTTCATTTATATTACCATATAACTGAAAAGAATATTCTTTTTAATTTGTTTATTATCTCTAGGAGCGAAAATTAGCTTGATTTGCATTATATATATATATATGTATATATATATATATATATATATATATATATATATATATATATATATATATATATATATATATATATATATATATATATATATATATATATATATATATATATATATATATATATATATATATATATATTTCCTATGCTTATTTGTAGTCACCGTGGCTCAAGCGGTAGCGTCCTCGACTCTGAGGCGCAAGGTCGAGGGTTCGCGCCCCGTCACGGTCTGAGGTTAGCAAGGGCATGCACTCAGGGTAACGATTGCATTTGCCAAAACAAGTCCTTCGCAAGAAGGCAACCGTCCTAGCCCTTGGTAGAAAAGGGAGTCCGTGACGTAAAACCGGAACGGAACATATCCTATGCTTATTTATAATTATATATCAACAGAAACTTAAGTTCGGAAGAGAGTCCAGCACCCTACTTCGACAACAGGTGTGTCGAAACTGATTCCGCTTCACTCTGGGAACCTACGATCAATTCTTCTTTTCCTTCCTCGGAAAGTAAGTTTCAGTATAATTTGAAAATAAAAATTGAGTGAGATTTCATTTCATTAAATCTGTTTTTATTAGTAGAGGTTTGTTTGTATGATTAAATAATACACACACACACACACACACACACACACACACACACACACACACACACACACACATAGGCCAAAACTCGAATATGCAGCCCCCTTTTGGAATCCGCACTTGAAAAAGCACATAGCTAAGCTTGAAAAAGTTCAAAGACATGCCACGAAACTGGTGCCAGAAATACGCAATCTCAGTTATGATGAGAGGCTGAGGGAATTAGACTTACCATCACTCGAAGCTAGAAGAGTAAGGGGGGGATATGGTGACAGTCTTTAAATTCCTTCATGGTTATGATAGAGTGGATAGGGATCGATATTTCGATATGGCTGGCTCTAGAACTAGAGGTCATAGTTTGAAGCTTGGTAAGAAAACTTCTTTGCAGGATGTAAGGAAATACTTTTTCAGTGTAAGAGTAGTTGATAATTGGAATTGGCTAAGCGAGGAGGTAGTTAATGCTATCTCAATCTATAGTTTTAAGGACAGGTATGATAAGTATCACTAAGTCTAAAATGGAAGCGATCAGGAGACGGGAAGATACGAACTTTGGGCTCTTTCCCGTAAACACAATTAGGTAATCACATATATATATATATATATATATATATATATATATATATATATATATATATATATATATATATATATATATATATATATATATATATATATATATATATATATATATATATATATATATATATATATATATATATATATATATATATATATATATATATATATATATATATATATATATATATATATATATATATATATATATATATATATATATATATATATATATATATATATATATATATATATAGAGAGAGAGAGAGAGAGAGAGAGAGAGAGAGAGAGAGAGAGAGAGAGAGAGAGAGAGAGAGAGAGAGAGAGAGAGAGAGAGAGAGAGAGAGAGAGAGAGAGAGAGAGAGAGAAAAAAAAAATTATTATTATTTCTTGTTTTATTATTACTATAATATGGAAAGTGGCTAGGATAATAATAATAATAATAATAATAATAATAATAATAATAATAATAATAATAATAATAATAATAATAATACGTTTTCCTTATGAATCTGTTTCAGATATATCTATGAAATCCGTCCTATGTCCAGAGTATGAATTCGACAGATCAGTATTTACATCCACCATAGCTTCGGAGGTGAGATTATTATTATTATTATTATTATTATTATTATTATTATTATTATTATTATTATTATTATTATTATTATTATTATTATTATTATTATTATTATTATTATTATTATTATTACTTGTCTGTCTGTTTCTTCAAAGTGGGGACTGGTGTGTGACGAAGCCTGGATGTCTCCATTGTATCAAATTGTAATCAGTGCTGGATGTATGCTGGGAGATATTGTGGGAGGAACCATTGGAGATAAGTAAGTCTCCTCTCTCTCTCTCTCTCTCTCTCTCTCTCTCTCTCTCTCTCTCTCTCTCTCTCTCTCTCTCTCTCTCTCTCTCTCTCTCTCTCTCTCTTGCATTTAGTGCATGCTTTTAAATCTATTTTCGAATTACCTCTACACTTTTTATCAAAGTATTTTTTTTTATTGGTAAATTATACCAGTCTGAATTTGAAGGTGAAGATTATATTTTCCCAGTTTTTGATGTCCTTTGAATAAGTGTGACTGAAAATCGTCGGAAAATGTATACCGTACTTACCTAACCCAACCTAACCAAATCTAAAAAATATAGCAGCTTACGACAGTTTTCAATGTCTCTTGCTTTCAAAATTATTGAAACCACAAGAAAAATGCCATTAATTGCTAAATTTTAGGTTGGGTTAGGTTAGCATACTTCTTCCGACGGTTTTCAGCGTTATTCATAAAAAAAAAAAACAGGAAAATGCCATACATTTTGTTTTTAAATTTGTTTAGCATACTTATTCCGACGGTTTTCAAGGATATATTTATTCTAAAACAATAAAAAAAAAAAAATCATACGAAAAATGTCATAATAACTTTTTTTTTTTTTTTTTTTTTTTTAGATTAGCCTAGCATACGTTTTTCGTTGGTTTTCAAGTACATAGTCATTGAAAATCCATCGAAAACACCGGAAAAGTATAATGCACACCTCCAAATGAGATGGGTCCATAGTAAAAAATACCATTTCTCTCTACAATAACTTTTTAATCTGACATGAAAGTTGAGAGAGAGGGATTGCCAACCCACCCCTTATCCCATTGAGTTGGCTTTTACTAAGCTCATCGTGCAGGAACATCGTATCTTGTAAAGATAAGAAACCTCAAAACCAACTGTAAAATAAAATAGCTCTAGGTGACTGGTCATATAAAGGACGGGTCTTGTAAATATGAATAGCCTTATAGTACCCTGGGGTTACTCTTTCTTACCAGATCCGTGTGCGGTACTCCCTGCATTTGTTTCTGATGTCTTGCAGTCGCACACGGGAGGGTGAAAGGCTTGGGGAGTAGACTCTGAGGGAAAATCATTAGGAAAAAACCCAAAGGTACTTGATGATCATGAATGCTCCAAACCACTCTCTGGCATCTTGCAAAGCTACTTGATTTCTAAACATAATGGCTGACATTGTCTTTTCTTTGGAGGTATTTAACAGCTTCGAGATGGGGAAAGTGCGAAATGGCCTTCAAGCACCTCTTCCTTTAGCCCAGGCAAGCAACAATGCTTGAAGAATAACATTGCAGTCCGAGCAAACAGTGTATAATCCAGTGCAGAATCTCCCCTACTTATGAGGTACCGAGTTACGAACATTCACAGATATGAACAAAAACCTACGAATTATCTACCCGTATAGTAATGTATGTATTACTGTACTGTACTGTCTTATTACATTTGTATTACTGTATTAAAATTCATTAACATTGTATACTTTATGTTTTATGTTGTAGTTAGTGTGTTTTGCCTAAGTACTGTACAGTACTGCATGTGTATGTACTCTACAGTATCTGATTTTACCTAAACACAACTTATGAACAATTCTACTTACGAACAGACTTCTGGAATCTAACTTGTTCAAAAGTTGGGGAATGTCTGTATAGTCGACGATTGGAATTCACTTTGTGAGGAAGTAGATCATTTAACTGGATTCATAGTTTTAAGGACAAATATTATAAGTATCATTGAGTATAAAAATTAAATCGCCCAGGAGATGGGGAGTTACAAGCATAGTACTTTTTCCCGTAGACACAATTAGGTAATTGTAATTTGGTAATTACCTGCTTTAACCGTCTGCCAAGTCAAAAAGAACCATGCATATTCAATACATCTGGTATCAGGAAAACTGCCCCCTGGACAATTACCCATTGACTACTGCCCCCCAGACAACCATAGAATAATTGCTCCCGGACAACTGCATCATTGATTTTCCAATAAGGAGAATTGTCTAATAATAATATTTAGGCTAGGTCAAGTTAGGTTGACTTTGGTTATATTAGAGAAGGTTAGAGTTTACATAGTAGACAATTTCAGTGTAAAAGATATTATTTGGAATGAAAACAAATCTTCAGAGCAGTTATCCTATGTGGGCAGTTGTCCTGTGGGGGCAGTTGCACTGTGTGGCAGTTGTCCTGTAGGGCAATATGCAACATTCTTTCTCCATTACTACTGAAGATATCCATCAGGTTCGCATTCTACAGCTTGTGGAGAAAATATGTCCAGCATAGCTGTCTTACTCATTGTAAGATGTAACATTCTCCATTTTCGCAGACTGGGACGACGGGCAACGGTGCGTTACGGGTCTTTTGTGGTAGTTGCCACTGTTATTGTAATTGGTCTGTGCCCATTATATACAGTTATACTTCTCTGCAGAGCCCTATTAGGCTTGGCTCTATCTAGCATTATCTATCCTTGCTATAACCTAGGTGAGGTATTTATTTATTTTTTTATTCAATATACACTATTTATATATGCTTCATGTAATACATATGCAAGCTTATTTATTAATTCTCAGCTTATTTTGTACTACTACTACTACTACTACTACTACTACTACTACTACTACTACTACTACTACTACTACTACTACTACTAATAATAATAATAATAATAATAATAATAATAATAATAATAATAATGATAATAATAATAACTACTACTACTACTACTACTACTACTACTACTACTACTACTACTACTACTACTACTACTACTACTACTACTACTACTACTACTAATAATAATAATAATAATAATAATAATAATAATAATAATAATAATAATAATAATGATAATAATAATAATAATAATAATAATAATAATAATAATAATAATAATAATAATAATGATAATAATAATAATAATAATAATAATAATAATAATAATAATAATAATAATAATAATAATAATAATAATAATAACAGCAACAATAATAGTGATACTAATAACAGCAATAATAATAATAATAATAATAATAATAATAATAATAATAATAATAATAATAATAATAATAATAATAATAAAGATATAATAATAATAATAATAATAATAATAATAATAATAATAATAATAATAATAATAATAATAATAATAATAATAATAATAATAACAATAATAATGATAATAATAATAATATAGGTATTTTAAAACTTGTGGTGTTTTTTCTTGTATGAATGCCCTTTCTAACCTTGGACTCTAGCAGGCCGCAAACCCTCGGCATGATTAATCAAAGTCACGAGCGTTTCCAATCTGCCACGGTAGCCACATATGTATGTATTTCAGTACCATATAAATACTGTCTGGCTTTAGTGAGCTAATTCAAACTTTTCTTTCCTTTAGTTATGGAAATCACTCCCACAAAACAGCGTACTATTGTGGGTATGATCCTGTGTGCTCCCTACAGCATAGCAGTCATGATAGTTGCTCTTCTGGGCTATTACATCAGGTCTTGGCGAGGCCTGCATCTTGCTTCTTCCGTCTTTGCATTCTTATTACTCCCTGTCAGTTGGTAAGTCCTACTAGTACTAGTACTAATACTACTACAACTATTACTACTTATGATAATAGTAATAATAATAATAATAATAATAATAATAATAATAATAATAATAATAATAATAATAATAATAATAATAATAATAATAATAACAATAATAATAATAATAATAATAATAATAATAATAATAATAATAATAATAATAATAATAATAATAATAATAATCAATTTGTAAGTTGCTTCAAGAAAGCATATAAATTAGCCTCTTCCTCCAACAGGCCTCAGGTTTCCCTGGTTATCAGAGGCAGCTCCAAAGGATTGGATAATGTTCTGTAAATATGATTAAACTATAAATCCACTTAGTTCTGGTTAATGAATGTCTTTTGATTAATTGGATGTCAGTGCCTTATTTGACAAAACCTCCTCTAAATGTTTGATGAATGCTCTTTCTTTTATTGCTATTAATCACCATGACTGATGGTGAACATAACAGATTGGAGCTGGGGAATCAAGGCTGGATGCCTTTTCCAATGGCCCAAGGTGAGTTTAAATATAGGGTTGTCATTTCCAGCTTTGAGTGATCTTACCACTGTGTTGTTGCGCCCTTCAATTACACATGCCGTGATGTTTAATTTTCAAAATTTTCACTCCCAGATAGGCTATTCAGAAAATCAATGGGATCAATCAGATAATTAATCCTGGAGAAAGTGTGACTAGGGAATTAGGAGTGGATGTCAGATTCCTACCGTCCCACATTGGTCTCAATCGCTGGTCTACCAACACTGCTGTCAAGCACACTAACCACTACAGTGATGATTTTTATTATTAATAAATTTCTCTCCTCTTTTAAACAGGTTTATGGACGAATCTCCAAGGTGGTTAGTGCAGGAAAATCGCCTGGAAGAGGCAAAGAATATTCTTGAAAAAGCTGCCTATAGAAACCGATCTTCGTTTTCGTTGGAAAACTTAGACCATAGATTACAAATGTTATATGCCGTAAGATACTGAGAATATATTATAGAGTAATGTACCGTCTTATGAGTCACTGGGTTAAGGGGTGGATACAGACCTGTTGAAGGTAGGAGATTAAGGCAGGATGCTTTTCCAAATTCTCCGTGGTTGGATCAAACCACATTGGTCGTTCCTTGACTTGTACGCTCTACTGCTGAGCTATTGCAGCTCTCCTCAATAATGAAAATCATAATAATGATTATTTGCAAAGGTAACAAGTTTCCACCTTTTGGTAGGCTTTTGAGGCTGTCAATGGGATCAATCCAAAAATTTATGCTTGACAAAATGTGGCTGGAAAATTGAGACTGAATGCCGTTCCTAGAATCCCAAGGTGGTCCTAATCGTGAGTCTACTAATTCTGTATGGAGCATAAAGGTTGTAATAGGATAAATGTCTATCCATGTATACATGGTTCCTTTCACCCTTGTAAGGGGGCGTTGGACGGCCCATGAAACACAGATTCACCACGATCCAAACATACCTCAAGCACTCTTCTTATCTCCTTGGGGATAAAGGGTTGCTTTAGTCATTCACAAGGTAGGTGGGTAAGGATATTCTACAGTGAAGACCACACCTGCAACTGATTTACTCCCACCACTTCATCACATGTTTAGTAGGTTGGCCATGGCAATGTTTAGTAGGTTGGCCATGGCACCAGCCGCCCGTTGAAAGACTACGACTGAAGGTATTAGGATGCAACTAGGACTGGTCCAGACAGTTCCAGGTTGAGTCTTCCTTCAGGACGATTCTTTCCTCATGCCTACATCTACACTGAATATTCTGGCATATTCAATACACATCTCTTGCTATTCCATTACATTTGACAAGTCACAACATTCTGCACATCTGTCTCTTTTACTTTCCTTTTCCTCACATTTTGTCATTATTTATGGAAGGTTCACAACTAATGGCCCCCAGTACCCGGCATAGTGGGGTGCGAAGAATCTCCGGGGATCGTGTTGACTCCACCATTGGCTTGAGGGCAGACACGCCTGGTGGTAGTAATGGTTCTGCTCTTAACCTTGCACCTCCCAATAGATCTGCTTCTTTCATTCTTCACTATTCAAACATTCGTGGGCTGAACTCTAATCTTTCGTCTGTGGAACAGCACTTGGGCACTTTCCTCCCTAACCTCCTCCTCCTATCTGACCCCCAGTTGTCTATACATGCTTCCGCTGACCCTTTCCAAATCTCCCACTATAATCTGTATGCTCGTTTTCATTCCAAAGGTGGGGTCTGTGAGGGTCTATCTCTCCACTACCACAATCATTCTTTGATTCTGCTACTGTTCTCCAAACTCCACCGAGTTTGTGTCTTTTTTTGAATATCTCTCCTCGTGCCATTTGTCCTTGCTATCTTCTCACCCACATGCCGAAGTTCTCTACATTGGAGACTTCAATGTACACCACAGTGAGTGGCTTCATTCTTCTCACACTGATGTGGGAGGAAGCGAGGCTCTTGCTTTCTCTATTACTCATGATCTGGAGCAAATTATCAAACATCCTACTCGCGTTCCTGATCGTCACGAACATGCTGCAAATACTCTTGACCTATTTTTTACTTCTAACCCTTCAAACTACTCTTATTCTGTGCTTTCCCCTCTTGGTAAATCTGACCACTCCATGATCTCTGTCTCTTTCATTTTCGCTCCCCCACCACCAATCCCTCCTACTCAACGCCGCCTTTGGCACTTCGAGCGAACCCAATATGAAAATTTGCGTAACTTTCTCTTTGACTTCCCAGGGGATGACTACTGCTTTCGGTCCCGCAACCCTGATCTGGTAGCTGTAAAAGTTGCCGAGATCATGACCGCGGGAATGGAGGCGTACATCCCCTCTTCTACAAAAACTTTCTCTCCCCCTAAACCTTGGTTTGACCGTGCCTGCTCCATGGCTATCCAGGCTAGGAATCAGGCTCACCAATCTTACCAAGCCTCTCCTTCCGATTTAACTCGCTCTGCTTTTATTATAGCTAGGAATCTCTGTACAGCTTAGATTCGAAGGTCTAAGGCTTCCTTTATAAGAAGGAAAGTTGATGACCTTAACTCCTCTCCCACTGATAAATGCTTCTGGTCCTTAGCCAAAAACCTCTCCAAAAACTTCTGTAACTCAAGCTTTCCCCCTCTCATTCGTTCTGATGGTTCTATAGCTTGCTTTCCCACTGACAAAGCCACTCTCTTTGGCTCTCATTTTTCTGCCAACTCTTCTATCAATGATTCCAGTGCGCCTGTTCCTCAGTCTTTTCCCCTCTCTAACCCTATGCCCTCCCTTATCCTTTCTTCACGCAAAGTTCATAAGGTTCTTCGCTCACTAAAGACAAACAAGGCATCTGGTCCCGAAGGTATCCCTGCAAGGTTCCTTAAGGAGTTTGCAGATGAACTGGCTCCCGTGCTTTGCCGTCTTTTTCGCCTCATTCTGTCAACCAGTATCTATCCTTCATCTTGGAAGCATGCTCTAGTTCAACCTGTTCCTAAGAAGGGTGACCGCTCTATTCCTTCTAACTACCGACCTATTGCTCTAACCTCCTCTATTGCTAAAGTTTTCGAAACTTTGCTCAATGCCCATTTCTTGAAACTCCTTGAATCTAACTCACTTATCTCCGATCACCAGTACGGCTTCCGCAAGGTAAGATCCACTGGTGATCTCCTGTCCTATCTTACTCATGTATGGTCATCTTCTCTGAGGAACTATGGGGAATCCTTTGTCGTCGCTCTTGATATCTCTAAGGCTTTTGACAGAGTCTGGCACAAGGCTCTGTTGGCCAAACTCCCTGCCTATGGCTTTACCCCTTCTTTCTGTTCTCTGATTTCCAGTTTTCTTACTGACCGTTCTATATCTGTAGTTGTTGATGGCGCGACATCTAACCTTTTCTCTGTTTCCAGTGGTGTTCCACAGGGCTCTGTTCTTTCACCTACTCTCTTCCTTCTCTTCATCAATGTTCTTCTACAATCCCCATCTTCCTCTCTTCTTCATGCCTTTGCCGATGATTCTACCCTCCACTTTTCCTCTGCCTTTTCTTCACAACCTTCATCTGTTACTCGTAATCAATCTCGTATCACTCTTTCTTCTACTCTTAACTCCGATTTGCAGAGAGTATCTGAATGGGGCACTCAAAATTTAGTTAAATTCAATGCCTCCAAGACACAGTTTCTGGCTATCTCTTTATCTTCTTCTCCTCCTGATAACCCTATTGTCTTCGAAACTAATGAAATTTACCCTCTTAACTCTATCAATATATTAGGAATCCATATAGCCTCTAACTTGTCTTGGAGGAATCACATAATCCAAATTTCTAAATCTGCATCCAAAAAATTGGGGTTTTTGTTTCGTTTTCGTTATTACTTTTCCTCATTGCAGTTACTTAAAATTTACAAAGGTCTTATCCTCCCCTGCTTAGAATACTGCTCACACATCTGGGGTGCTTCTTCCTTTACTTCTCTTCTTAATAGGGTTGAATCTAAGGCAGTCAGACTCATTAATGATCCTTCTCTTACTTCTAACCTGGATTCTCCCTCTCTTCGCCGTAGGTATCTTCCCTTTCGCTTTTCTATCGCTACTACTTCCATCGCTGCTCTGATGAGTTGGCGAGTTGCATCCCTCCTCCACTGCCGAGGCCGCATAACACTCGCCAAGTGGCCTCATCTCACAGGTACTGTGTGGAGATTTGTAGCTCGCGGATTGGTTGGTGCAGCGACTGCTTCTTCCCATCTACCTCCAGACTCTGGAACTCTCTTCCTCCTTCTGTCTTTCTTAATTCTTATGACCTTTCATCCTTCAAAAAGCAGATCTATCGTCATCTCACAGCCTAGTCCTCCATATCTCTGGGTCCTCTTTTCTTTGACTGTTTTTTCTGTCTGTCATTTTCCTTTGTGTGACATTACCTCATCTCTGCCTTGCCCTTAACCTTTTTCTTTTCCTTCGTCTCGGTATTTTCTAGTGCCCGGGCCTTTGTTGATGAGGGCAGTTTCTGCCTGTCCCGGTGTCACACTCTTAAAAAAAAAAAAAAAATCATGGCAACTCCCCTCACACCCACCCATCACAGCTCACTCAGCTAGCAGGTGCGAGAAATCCTTTTGGCCTGCGTCACCTATACACAATCTTCCTCCACTCATTTCTATCTCTTGCATAAATGTATCATTAAATGAGAAAATATGTCGACCGCAGTGGTAGGAAAAGCAGTTCTTTAGTAGACTGTAATATGAAATATGTAAATTACTCTGCTCGTAGACATTCGGGAATTGTGGTAGCGTATCCACCACCTTTAGAATGGGAACTAAATGCAACACAAGACATGCATTATTTTCATGTAGATGTTCAGTTATATAGTATGCATACCCAATTATGCCCAAACCCTATAATGTGCTTCCATTCTTATTCAGAACAGTCAGAGCCAGACGGTAGACAAAGAATCTTCATTACAAGGTCTGAGACATTACTTCAGCAAGAAATCTATGGCTGTAATAACAATTGTAACGCCTATCACCTGGTTTTTGATGGGTATTGTCTATTTGGGGATCCCTTTGAATGTCGGTAATTTTGGAGGGTAAGTAATCTTTCTCTTTTATGTATACTTTCACTAATGAAGCATCAGTTTTGTCTTCATTTTAGCAAAGCCATATTTTAATCTTTCATAATTCTATCCCTCACTCTGTAATTCTAAGAAAATGTCTTATGGAAATAGAAAAGAAGGTTAGCATTTTTGCCAGATACACATGCTAACTCCACTCTGCTGTAAGATGAGGTGTAAGTATAGATGCTCTCATAAGATTGATGTACGCATAGAGGAATCTTGGTCACGCAAGGTCAGCTTAGGTAGTATCTACGTAATTGTATTTACCTATTGGGTACTAAAACCTTTTTATTACCTCCTGCAAAGAAGTTTTCTTGCAAGGACTCACACTATGACCTTCAACCGCCTGTATGATTAAAGTTCTGCCTAGATTACTGTACTGTACTTAAGCTTTGCTTAGTATAATTCAAATGCATGTAAAAACAACACTGTGGTAGTTTTAACATGTTTTATGGGTGAAGAATGTTATGAATTTTTTTTTCTAATATATTTTCCAACTGCATTAATTCATAGCCACACAGTTTAAAGCTATATGAGGTAAGTCACAACTGTATATGCTTATTTATTTCCAAAACAACATTATATTTGATCTATCTATATACTGTATATAAAATCCGTAATCCCTCAATGAGGGGGCTGGTTGAATCATAGCAGAAAACTTGACTCTGATTCCCTCACTCCACACCAATTTGTCTAATTTTACGTCATACAAGAGACCATGGAGGAGGTATTCTTGTTATATTTTAAGACACCTCGTCTTCTTGTATAAGGTTCCAAGTACCAATATTTTTTATGCCTTTTTATAATCATACGTGACGATTTATTCATGCATTTATACATAGGAACCCCTTCACGTACCTCGCTTTAACCGGATTGATGGAAATGTTGCCAACTATCATCGGTGTTGCTTTTTCCAAGAAGTTTTATCGAGTACGCATTATGTCTCTGACCTTCTTCTTGGCTGGGACCTGTTGCACACTTCTGTCTGTGCTTGAAAATTTTACTGGTATGTTCTGCAGAGCTTATCTTTTATTTTTTTTTAAAGTATTGTGATGTGATTGGTTTTACGTCACAGACTCTCTTTTCTTCTAAAGGCTAGGATGGTGCCTTCTTGCAAAGGACTTTGGTTTTGGAAGGTGTGATTGTTTCCATGAGTGAATGTCATTTCAAACCTCAGACCGTTGTAGGCCGCGAATCCTTGACCTGACAAATCAAAATTGCTAGCGATATCGCTCTGCCACAATGGCCACTTTTAAAATATTGTAAAGATTGCTCAAATTGCTTTTTCCACACTACTGTCTTCATCCAGTATGAAGAGAAGAACACAACCGGAGGAAGACAGACTTCAGTATAAGAAGAGGTCAGACTGCTACTGTTATTCAAGTCGTAATCATTTGATAGTCGTTTTGTCTGCTTTTTTAAAATATTTTAATAATTACCTAAATATTTTTCTTACTATTGCCATCTCCTAACAAGGTGAAAGGTGAGGTGGAGGACACAAACAGAGGAAGGAAAACTTCACGTCCGTAAAAGATCAAACCTGCTTTCATCTCTTTAATCATAAAAATTTGATCTCGGTGACACATGTGCTTGTCATATGATATGCGTAAGATTAAACCACTGCAAATCCAAGGATCTTGTAAAGATGAGAAAACCCCCAAACCCCATATAAAGTTAAATAACCCATAAATTGTCAGGTTAGGTTTGGATAGTGTAGAGTAGAGTAGTTTAGGTCATGTGACATATCTCGGAAATATTAATAACACAAGAGCACCCTTGGTTTTTTCTTTATTTTTTTTTTTTTTTTTACATATGTCGCTCTTAGTTCCTATGTGGGAGGTGGACACAGATGAATTGAAGTTGGGTGATTAAGGCTGTAGGCCCTTCCTATTGCCCTGCTTGAGTCTGAATGCATTAATGTCTTCTCTTAATTTATAAATTTTATATTGAGGCATAGAATAAAGGTCTATGTTATGGAGGACAATTTGATTTTTGGGAAGCCAGTCTGCTGATAAATTTCAACTTGCAGAACTAGAGAAAAGTGATTATTATTATATTATTATTATTATTATTATTATTATTATTATTATTATTTTTATTATTATTACAGACACTCCCATACTTACGAATAAGTTAGGTGTCAGAAGTCCATTCGTATGTAGAATTTTTTGTACAACACATTCATGTGTAGTACAGTACAGTACTTAGGCAAAAGACATTTAGCTACTACGTAAAACATAAAGTATACAGTATTAATTAATTTTTATACAGTAATAGCAATGTAATTGTACATACTTTAATACATGGGTAGAATATAGATAGGTTATTGTTCATATCTGAGAATGTTCGTAACTCAGTTGTTTGTAAGTAGGGGAGTGTCTGTATTATTATTCTTATTATTATTATTATTATTATTATTATTATTATTATTATTATTATTATTATTATTATTATTATTATTATTATTATTATTATTATTATTATCTACAGACTCCACTATTTCTTTACAGATATCTTGAGATGGATTATAGTAATGACAGCCATGGTAATGATCAGCACAAATTATATGGTGAGATATTACTCAACTTTTATTTTATCTTTAGATTAGTTGTAAATATCAACTATTATATGGGGTGGAGAAAGGGGACTATATATATATATATATATATATATATATATATATATATATATATATATATATACATATGTTTGTATATATTGCTTCATTTTAAGATTTCTGTAGATTTAAAATAAATTCGCATTTTTTTTAAATGTTTTAAGATGAGTTACGTCTGGGCACCAGAATTGTATCCGACAGTGGTTCGATCCCGAGGCTGTTGCAGTTGTGCTCTAGCTGGTCACTTGGGTTTCTTTGTCACACCTTTCGTCACAGATGTCCTGGTAATTTTTTTTTATCTAGAGGCTGGTGATCCCAGCCTTCTGAAGAATTATTTTTAAAGTTTTAAGTGTCGCCCCCTTACACAGAGGAATGGGACCCTGTGTGTATATATATATATATATATATATATATAATATATATATATATATATATATATATATATATATATATATATATATATATATATATATATATATATATATATATATATATATATATATTTAGGTAGTAGGTTGGCCCATGGCACCATCCGCCCGTTGTGATACTACAGCTGAAGGATCTTGTGAACTTAGATAAGTCTGTCCTGGACAGTTCGATGTTAAGTCTTCCTTCAGTTACGGTTCTCTTTCTATGCCTACAGCAACACCGAATATTTTTGGATATTCGTTACACATGACTTATTATCCCTTCACATCTAAAAAGTCACAACATTCCCCATCTCATCTCTATTTCTCTTTATGTTTTCTTCGTGCCCGGGCCTGATGAGGATAGATTTTTTTTTTTTTTTGCCTGTCCTGGTGTCACAATCATAAAATGTATATATATATATATATATATATATATATATATATATATATATATATATATATATATATATATATATATAGTGTGTCACTGCTTGTCCTCGTTTGGGAGTGGACACAGACAGAATGAAGTTGGGGAATTTAGGCTGGATGCCCTATTGCCCTGCCGTGGATTCGAGCTCTAATCTGTCTCCTCCCGAATTGAGAATTCTACTGTCACGAAATAGCAGTTCCCTCAGCCTTTATGGATTAATTCTTTGTCATTGTGATAGAGAGTGTGGATTGGGAAGCACCTAACATAGGTTTGTGTCCACTGCAGGACTTGGAGAAGGGCATCAAGTCTTGATTCCGCTGCCCTAATCGGTCTTAAGCACCCACATTGATGGGGACTAACTACGACATATAAAATAGTGCATTTATTGCCAAAGATCAGCTGAATGAAGGGCTGAAAGTGGTACAGAGTATGATGAATCATGATGTCTCCTATTTAAATATTCAAAGTGACACCCCTGCAGGCAACTGCAGGCCTCACTTTGATATAGTGGCATGTTGGAATTTTTTTTTATATCCCTGATAGAGACAGAAATCCACCCTTGTATACTCTGCATGCATATTTTTTATATTCCTAATGGTGATAGAGACAGAAACCCACCCTTGAGGCAGAAACCCACCCTTGTATGCTCTGCGTACTTTTTTTTTATATATCCCTAAAGGCGATTCGGATAGCAATGCACCCTTATTTGCTCTGCGTGAATTTCATTTATATTCATGATTGTGATGAAGACAGAAATCCACCCTCCTGTGCTCTCCATATTTTTTTTTTATATCCCTAATGGTGATAAAGAGAAAGACACCCTTGTATGCTAAGTATACAGTGTTTTTATATCCCTGATGGTGATGAAGAAAGAAAATCACCCTTGTTTGTTCTGCATGCATTTATTATATCCCTGATTGTGGTGGAGACTGTAATCCACCCTTGTATGCTCTACTTTATATATTTGATAGCTCTGATGGTGATAGATAGATATCCACCCTTGTACGCTTTATATGCAGTATTTTTATATCCCTGATGGTGATGGAGACAAAAATCCACCCTTGTTTGTTCTGCATACATTTTTTATATCCCTGATGGTGATGGAGGAAGGAATCTACCATTGTATATTCTTTATACTTATTTTTTATATCCCTCATGGGGATAGAGACAGAAATCCACCTTTGTTTGCTCTGCATATTATTTTTTTATATCCTTAATGAAGAATGGGACAGATATCCACCCTTACTTACTCTGCATACATTCCTTTTTCATTTCTGGTGGTGATACGACAAGCTCTGCTTATTGTATAATTTGCCTGGAATGGATATTTCTCATGGAAAATTCCCTCCTCCTATTTCATACATATCAGAGGATTGACTAAGAGGGAGTTCCTCCTTTCCTTTATTATATTTATTTATTTATTTATTTATTTTTTTGCCACAAAATGACTGATGGTCACCGTGGCAATGTGGTAGCATTTGCGACTTATATCACCAGGTCGAGGGTTTGTGGCCCACCACGGTTTGAGGTTAGAGAGAACATACACTCAGGGTAACGATCACACCTGCCAAAACCAAAGCCCCTCACAAGAAGGCACCGTCTTAGCCCTCTGAAGATATGGGAGTCCGTGACGCAAAGCTGATCAGCCTCAAGATGACTGCTATATGAAATCTAGCTAGTAGGCTTTCATGCTCCAACTGTGACTATTTTATTGTCTTCAGCCTATTTGTAGATCACTCTTTATACCCATTCGAATTGCAGTGGACACAGACAGGTTGATGATGGGGAATTAGGACTGGATGTGCTGGGCTCAAACACAAGGTTCTCACTTCCCGAGTTAAGAGAGGTTTATGTATTTTAAATTCTAACTAGGGAGTTTTACGTAATATTCTAATCTCAATGAAAAAAGTTTACATAATATTTGAATTTAAACAGAGAGGTTTAAGTGATATTATAAATTTAAAGAGAGAAGTTTATATAATTTTTAATTTTAAGCAGAGAGTTTTAGGTACTGTTTTAAATTCAAAGAGAGTGGTTTATGTATTATTCTAAATTCAAACAGAGTGGTTTATGTATTATTTTAAGTTCAAACAGATTACTTTATTTATTATTCTAGATTCAAACAGTGATTTATTTATTATTCAAAATTAAAATAGAGTTGTTTACGTATTATTCTAATTTCAAAATGACACTATTAAGTATTATTCTAACACAAGTATCATTGCATTGTATCCAGATATATTAAGCATTAAAGCATCAAGTGTATAGTTTGATGATCCTTGCATTTTTCATTTGCAACTTACAGGCCAAGCATATCTGGTGGGTTCCATCCTTTGTGTTTGCATCGAGTGGATATATTGCAGCTTGCTTAGTGTTCCTTCTTCCCGAGACGAAAGGACTTAGTCTCTGTGAAACAGTACAAGATATAGAAAAGAGGTGGAAAAGTCAGAAAGAAATGGGATATGCTCAGAGATCTTGTTTAAGTGGTGTAAAAAACTGTTATGCTTAATATTGTAAGGTAAAGCTACGAATAAGATATTTTTTTCATATCAGAATAAGTAACTACACGTGTAAATGAAAAGGTTTGACAAACAATTTAACTATGTTTTAAGGAGATGTAGGAACTTTTTTCTCCTCCAAAGGGATTCACAGCTAGTTATGTATATCCCAATGGAGTTTGTGCCGACCTCAGAGTAAGGAAGATGGTCTATGTAAGCTCTCTTTGCTTGTATGCATAATACTGCTCTTTTCTTTTGTAGTAAAACAACTGTCACCACAGATATCAGTATGAGATAAGTCTCCGAGTTTCCACGCATCTGTAATCTGTTAGCTGAGATATTAATATATGATAAATCTCTGAGCTACCACCGCTCTAACCTGCTAGCCGAGATATCAGTGCAATATAGGTCTCTAAATTTCCTCTTTTGTAATTTGTTAGCCAAGATATCAATATAAGAAAAGGTCTCTTAGCTTCCACTTCTGTAATCTGTTAACTAAGAAATCAATATAAGGTAGGTCTCTTAGCTTCCTCCTTTGTAATCTGTTAGCCGAGATCTCAATGCAAGTTTCTGAATTTCCAGTTCTGTAATCTGTTGACCGAAATATCAGTATGAGATAGGTCTTTGACTTTCCAATTTTGTAATCTGTTAGACGAGATATCTGTGTAAGATAGGACTTTGAGTGTCCATTCTGTAATCTGTTTACCGATATATCAATATGAGACAGGTCTCTGAGTTTCCAATTTTGTAATCTGTAACCAGAGATATCAATATAAGATAGGTTTCTGAGTTCCCACTTTTGTAAGCTGTTAGCTGAGATAAAAATATAAGATAGGACTCTGAGGCTCCACTTCTGTAAAACACACCTGTTTTGATCCGTCTTTACCTAATACACCATTCATATGCTCATAAAAGTACCTAAATTAATTACCTTAATGGCATAGATGCCTTATTGCTATTAGCTGTGCCATAACTATCCATACCTAACTTACCCAATTTAACTAATCTAACGTAACCTAACCTAACTCAGATTTGAAGCTTTACACTAAGGAATGGTGCCTTATGTGAATCTTAAACCAGTGTCAATTACTGTGCCAACAATTTACATATTCTTTCTTAAAAGGGCTGACAGTGGAAATGAATAACGTTTCCATAGCAACGGTGAAACTTAATCAGTTATGGGTGCTTTGGGTATCACATGACCTGGTGTTTTGGTCGTCTCTTTTAATCTCATCCGTTTAGTCATTCCTTTGTTACTGCCTTGCAGGGTTGCCAGGTCTGTCCTTTTTGAGAACCACCTGTCTTTTTCCTCGAGAAAAAAAAGGACAGCCCAAAACTGTCCTTTTCTGTCCTTTTTCTACTTCATGTTATAAATAATAATAATAATAATAATAATAATAATAATAATAATGATAATAATAATAATAATAAAACTAGCAGAGTATCATCCTGCAATTATACAACCAGTGCCAACAAGTGGTGAACGATCTGTGTACCCGGACTGGACGCGAACGATTCCTGTATATGTGCTGAGCCAACGAGAGGCGTAGGAAGGAGTACTGTATCTGGCGTCTGACGTGTTTGGTGGCTGAGTCTGGTTGCAACAACTCCTACGCAGTTATTGTGCTTAATGTATATAGATTCACAAATCATGGCAGAAATGTCATCTTGTAAGGCATATTTTAAGGAAGGTATAGCATTATACCTATATACTATAAATTCACTATATTAGCATAAATAGAAGAAATGAAGAAAAATTTGTTTCATTGCTTTTCCAGACAAAGGGGAGATAAAGTAGATATTGCTAGCAGATCAGGGGATGCAGCATCATTAAGTATGCTTTGCACAAATCCTGATGGGGTAGCTGGTAAGGTAGTAGAATTGTAGAAAATATATATTTCATTTATATTTCCCATGTACGATATGCGTTTTCTTTGTAACGAATTGTATAGTTTTCTTTTGTCTCAGCTGTTATTGGTTATGTTATGATGAGTAAGCCTGCCATTTTATTCTTCCATCAGATTTCGTGCAGCATGGTCGATATGTAAAGATGATAGAATAATGTTTAGGACCAAGGAATATTAATAATACTATAATCATGAATATTAGATAAACCGCAAATAGGGGTTTTAAATTGTGTTCTGGTTTATATGAATAAATTCATAAAGGTTCCAAAGCTGTCTCTCAATCCACCCTCTACAGAATTAAAAGATAGGTTTCACAACAGTAAGGCAGATATAGTAGCGGTTACGAAGACTAAGTTAATTGAGGACATATACAGCGTCACAGTATTTCCTAAAAGCTTCAGAATATTAAGGATTGAAAGATCTGAGAGTACTGGTGGAGGAATAGCACTGCAAATAAGTGAAAGATTTCAGGTTGAAGAAATAAACTATAGAAAGTGAGGTCAAGGAATTTATTGTTGCTTGCATAAATACCGGGTTAGAGTGCATTATAATAACTGTTGTATATAACCCATCAAGGGACCAACATAGGCTAGAAGTTTATGAGGAAAGTCATATAGGTAATATCGAAGTCATAAACTCAGTTGTTAACATTGTACTGGAGAAAATGCTGGAATTTGATTATGAGAGATTTTAATCATAGTGAGAGAGAGATTAGATAAATCTTGACACACACAGTAGGGAGGACTCATTCAAAGCAACATTTCCAGGTTGCGTACAAGGAAATTTCTTACACCAACATGTACTGGGACCAACGATGGTCAAGAGTGGGGATGAGCCATTGCTGCTTGATCTAGTTTTCACAGATAGTGTGTTGGATACTGAAAAAATTGAGTGTGAACCACCAATTGTAAAGAGTGATCACTGTGTGTTGTTGATGGAGCATATAATTGAAGATGTTCTGTCTGAAGGTAGAGGCACTGAGGACACGAGGAGGAACTATCCAAAAGGAGATTACAATAAAATTGATGAGGTTTTTGCAGTTATTGCCTGGAGGACCTTATTTAACAAGAAATGTACAACATCTTTTGTGAGGAAGATGGTTAACTGTTGCATACCTTCAACCAAAATAGGAGTTATTTATGCCAGAGAGAAATGGTCCAATAATGATTTTAAGAGAGCTAAGGAGTGGACAGACAAATGCTGGAAATGGTATAGGAGGAGAAAAAACATAAATACCTGGCAGATTTATAAAAGAGCAAGAAATGACTAAGTTAAAGAAGAGAGGCAGAGAGACTATGAAAGGGATATTACCAGGAATGCTAAAGAAAATCCCAAACATTTCCACAGCTTTATCAGAAGAAACCTGGAAGTCAAAGTACAGGTTTAAAAGTTAAATAGAGCAGACAGAAGCATCACTGAGACAAATGAAGAGATCTGCACAGATTTGAACAATGAGTTTCAGTCAGTATTTACAGCAGAAAATACACCATCCCCTCATATTGCAGAGATAGGAGTTCATATGCAGTCTTAGAGAATATCATCTTTTCAGCCATAGAGGTATGCAAAGCGTGATTGGAGTTAGGTGCCCATAAAGCCACAGGTCTTGATGATATATCCCCTTATGTACTTAAGAAATTCGCTAAATCAATATCCATGGCACTATGTATCACATTTGAAGAGTCATTGGAATCTGGGGAGATCCCAAGATGCTGGAAACAAGCGATTGTGGTACCTATCTTCAAAAAGGGAGAGATACTGCTCTAAATTATTTGCTTGTTTCCTTGACAATCATAGTTTGCAAAGTTATGGAGAAACTACTAAGAAAACACCTCTCTTCACTGGGAATCCTTCAATTTTTTGTCAGTGAAACAATATGGCATCAGAGAAGGTAGATCAACAGTAACAAACTCGTTAGAGTATTATGATGAGGTGAGCCGGATCTTACAGGAAAGAGAGGGCTGGGCAGATTGCATATTCCTAGACTTCCAGAAGGCATTTGTTATGGTCCCTCACGGGAGACTTATTAAGAAGCTGCAAGTAATGGCAAGAATAGCTGATGGGATGAAATCATGAGATAAGCAGCATTGTAGGAAGAACATGACAAATCAGGTTAACCAGAGCCATCTTTTAACATTTCAAAAAGATCATCTACATCATCTTCACCTGAAGAGCAGTAGTGCTTTGAAAGTGGCATAATGTCAACTGCTGTAGAATGATGATTGAGGAATATTGGGAGGCATAAAATCTGCTAATGAGAAGGCGATGGCTGAGGATTTTAGGGAGTAGAAAATGATTAACAATCTCGGATGATGAAAGACTGCTGAAAAAGGTGATGAATGCGAGGGTTGATGGGAGAAATGCTAGAGGGAGGCCGAGGTTTGGATGGATGGATGGAGTAAGGAGAGCCCTGAATGATAGGAGGATGGATGTGAGGGAAGCAAGCGAGCGTGCTAGGAATAGGAATGAGTGGCGGGCGATTGTGATGCAGCTCTGAAGGGCATCTGCTGTTACCACGGGGCTGCATCTTACAGAGGTAGCCTTGTGGTAGGAGCAGTAGGAGGAGTTGGCAGTCGTGAAGCGACACAGGTTGTGGGAGAGCCAGGAGGATGGGCTGTGGCACTCCAGCAGTGCCATCTGAACAGTCGCCAGCTCCCTCGTCATTGCCCATAGAGCAAAGAAATCCCCTTATTGTTTTCTTTTTTTATGTCGGCTACCCCCCAATTAAAGGGGGAAACAGCCAAGGTAGATAGATAGATAGATTTCGGGGTAAGAAACATAGTTACAGAAAGCTTCTTCCTATTTCTCTTAGCTTCATTACATATTTATTGCTGTGGTTTAAGGCCAGATCTGATCACATAGGTGACATGTATGCTTCATTCTATTGAAGGGCCCAATTCCTTCACAAAATTCACACATTCTTGTGCTTTATGAAAAACACTTCTGACACCCCCGGTGTCCATTCTGCTGGCCAAGATTTACCTTCCCCAAGGAAACCCACAGCGTCCATTCTACTGGCCCAGACCGTCCTTTCATAGAGGCTTCTGCTTCCTCCTTTTCCCACCATTGTCTAGATGTCGGCATCAGAAGTTGTTGATGCTTGTCAGCAGGCACAGACTATTTCGGGCTTTAGGGGACTGCTAGTCTCAGCATATAAGTTCCAATGCATCTGCAACTATGAAGTTTTCCACATTTGTGTTATGTTGCCCACCAGGTTAGTATCAAGCACAGCAGGAATGCTGTCAGAGTAAGGCGAGTGTAAACAATTTATGAAGCCTTAATCAAATGGCTGCAGCAGTGAGGTCATATTTGGAGGTAGGAACACACCTTCCACCTCTTTATCCTCATACATAACAGAACTGTGATGGCGGCGAGATATTTTATGAACTCTCAAAATTATAAAAGATTTTTGCATATTTACAGGACAGCTTTCAAAAAAGATTTTTGAGTTTCATTAGAGGCAGTAGATCATAACTCAAGTTTGTGAACATCACAAGTGTCACTGTTTATTCAATTACCTTTCCCCTCATAAGCTAACATCGCGGCCATAAAATTACCAAAATGACGATATGGAGGAATTTATAGAAAAGCAATCATGGTTTTAAATCTTTATTTGAAACCAACTTTACAAAGATAAGCAACATGAGTCACACTGACTGTAATATAGTTGGATAAACTCTAGGGTGAAATGTAATAATATTAAACTTGCTTTAAATCCTAATAGTGAGTTTGAGCTTGTGGCTCAGACCAGTTCTACAAAACCTTGTTGCTAATATTTTTGTTTTCTAAGTCACAGATAGAGAAAGAGGATATCAGAAGTAAAAATAAAGTATAAACTAAAAGATCATGGCCAATTCATACTTTTCTTCATAGATTCTAGTAATTTAAATAATGCTATGAAGTAATTTGAGGGTGTAAGTCATTAGGCAAATTAGACCTATATTCACATTCACAGTTACAATGGATCTCCATTTAATATTTTATCTGCAATTTGACAGTGTGAATATTTCAAGTTATATTACTTTTGGCTTCTTTAGCAACTCTATTTAAAGTTATTCTAAATTATGATGTTATTCTTCCTTAGCATAATCAATAACTCTCTAATTAAGGCCATTGTGTAATTTCCAGCAAACAGGTAAATTTGGCATTGTAAACTCTCTTTAAAATAAAATTTAGTATATTGCTTTCATAAGTAATATCAATAACTATTTCACACTACAATATATTTCGTCTGCAAAAGTAATAACCTACTTTTTAAAGACACCCACAAATAATATCTAGAAAAATTAATAATTAGACAAATACATTTTATTTCACAATAAATTATTACATAGTTTTTCATCAATAAAATCAATACAGGTGGTCCTTGACTTACGAAACGATTCCATTCCTCAGGACCAATTTTTTACGTAAGTCGAAACACATAAATAAGCATCTATGTCACCCATCTATGCAAAGGCAATAGTAAAGTTTCTCACTCTCCCGAGCATTTCACTACCTCTTTCACTTCCATGGTGATGCCTTTCCTTTTCTTCAGAGTACTGCCATCAGGAGAATCTGCTTTAAGCTTGGGAGATATAATACAGGCCAAAAAGTATAAAAAAAAAGAAGCAAAATAATTTATGGGAGATGCATCATAACCGTGAAACATCGTAAGTCGAGGAAATCGTAAACAGAGGACCACCTGTATATATTCACTCTTTTTAGGGCTATCTTCAATTACTTACCAGTATTGTGGGAATATATACATCATTTGCAAATTTTCCTAATTTCTTACTAATTATTATTCTTCGTCTGCACAATCAATCATGATCATTTTAACGCCATTGTCAATTATTTTATGAACTTGGAAATATTCATCCCAATTTGGGTCATTCTCAGTTATATCTAGATATGAATGCTCCTCAGCATTCTGATCACATCTTCCAACTCTTTCATCTACAACTTTGACTTCTGTATCATTACTGTTACTGTCAATTGCTTTTTCATCATTTTATTTGTCTTTAATAACCTCTTATTTACTTTCATGGACTTTTTCATTTTCAGATTCAGTGTCTTCTACTTCAGATTTGAGTTATCATGATATTGTTTAGGTTTTGGGTGATTGTCTTGTGCATCTTTTTTGTCACCTTTCTGAGAATCGGCATCATTACCACCGTCGTTGCCATCATTTCCATTTCCATTATTCAAAGGGTTAGTGTCCTTTTCGTCTCCATCTTCATATAAACTTAACCAACCATATGCTACTCCACCTCCAGCTGCAGCTCCACCAGCTCCCAAAGTGACTGAACCTGCTGCGCCTATGCCTGCCATTCCAGCTGACTGAAGGGTAGCCACCTATATATGCATGACAATGGAACAAAAAACTTTTGTAAAGCAGCAAAATGGTAAATTTCAAAAGGCTGTTTAACATATACAATTCTTATGCTGACCTACTTGAATATTTGTAAGGTACATATGAAAGTGAAAGCTTAACATACTGAAATCTAATAAAAGAAAGAGCAAGATAACATAGCAGTAACCACTGTCATTAGATTTAGAATTATATCACCAATCCTCATTTCAGAGTGAAATTGGACTGTTCAGGCAAGCAATCTACTTGACAATTATAACAGCATAGTGATATGTTTCGGAGTACAGTATTCTAACAATAAGAAAATGGAATACACATAAAAGGACATTTTCTGTAATTATTTATATACGGTACTTACTATACCCCCAGCAACTACTCCTCCTCCGTTAGTAACAGCAGCTGAAGACATCATGCTAGCTGCCCAAGATCCTGCTGCTACGCCAGTTGATGTAAAACCAAGGCCTGATATAATAATAATAATAATAATAATAATAATAATAATAATAATAATAATAATAATATTAATAACAATAATAATATTAATAATGATAATAATAATAATAATAATAATAATAATAATAATAATAATAATAATAATAATAATAACAATAATAATAATAATAATAATAATAATAATAATAATAATAATAATAATAATAATAATAAAAATAATAATAAAAATAATAATAATAATAATAAAGGATAAAAAAAGAATAAAGCCTCGCTTCCATATCTCTATAAATGTAAGCAAGCACTCACAATCACCCTATGCACACTGCATATATTGAAAAAGATCAAGCACTTCCAATGCTAACTTCCATTAGTTTATCACAGTTCCATCATCAAAACTTGTTTGTTTCACTGAAGTTTCTCACTGATGAGTGTCTCACCCATGTCACTCATTCAGGAGGCCTCCTAACCTTCTGAATGTCATGAACTCTCCTGAAAAGGGCATCACATTCCTCATCCCTTCCATCTCCATCTTGACATATCTCATAGTCAAATATATGATAAACCCAACTTATATGTTATTTTAGTAATGACAGTATTTCTTATATATATATATATATATATATATATATATATATATATATATATATATATATATATATATATTTATAATACTGATTTATCCTTTCAGTTAGCGGGGTAGTACAAAAGAGAGAAACATTGCAAAAGTGATGTAGAATACTTCTCTACCCACAATCTTTAACTCACCTGAAGTAAGTGTATTGTGTTAAATGTGAGGAAGACTAATTTCGAGTCTAAGTAATATTCCAAAACTATGTCTTAAATTTCACACTTTAAATTCATAAGAGCATGGTGTCGTTCACTGCCATTATGCTATTGGTTTTGGGAGCATTATTTAATCTTAAATGTATGGAATAAAGCAGGGTGGCCACAATACAAGACACCTCTTCTGGTTTTTGAGAGGAAGAGGCTGCTAGCCCCTCTAATTCTTTTTCTAATTAACTTTTGCAATGTTCAGGGCAGATCTTTACATCTCGGACCTCAGAGAAATAATATAAGAAGCACACACACACACATACACATACATAATAGTTCCATTACACCCTACCTGCTAATGCAAAAGGAGCTGCAACAATTAGACCAGTACCTCCCACTGCTGCACCAACGCCTACCCACATCATAGTCTCGAGTGACTTTTCACAATCGTCTTTGTTGGAATTTGGATCAGTCTTTTTTGGGGACCCATCTGATGGTGCTTTGGATCTATTTATGTTCTAAGAATAGATTCAAGATAAATTGAAAGAATATTCTACTTATAAGACTTCCATTGTAGGTACTGTACATATGTAATTTGAAAATTACTTGAAATAAATTAATATTGCTTTATCAGGCTAACGAAAGTAATTATTGCAAAAGGGTCTTGTGACATGACCGCAACCATTATTATTAATTATTTTCTCTCCTCATAAACTTGTTTGAAATGTACACTATTTAAGAAATTAGATACTTAATGCAAATATATACAAACTCCAAATTATATCCATTGTTTCTTCTTTATGAGTGGTGCTTTTAGTTTAGAGGAGTTTTGGGATAAAGAATCCCCCCACAAAGGGAAAACTGGTTAAGTTAGGATCCTTTTAAGAAGTTCTGGCTTTGCTAAAATGTATCGTGGTGGGAGTTCTTTATATGACCTACTTAGATTATGTTATATATGTTTGTATGACGTCACTCAAAATGCTCCAGTCTCTTATTATTTAAATTAGATGATAGGAACAGGCTATATGAGCTTTAAAATCAGGCAGAAGGAAATGTACCACAGCCTGATATGTTCTAGTATAAATATATGTGGCGGAAGTTTAGAGGCAAATCAAAAAAAGCTTGGGAAACTAACTAATAAAAGGATATATTGGTAATACACCAAGCTAATTTAAAAAGATTAATAGCAGTCTGATAAAATTAATGAAGGATAACCAGGTGTAAAAAAAAAAAAGCGTAGACTAACTACTGAAAAAATTATGCTACTTTTAGGTAAAGAGACATGGAGAAATTAAATTAGTACAATCTAAACGAGGGTGAGGCAAAGAGATACAATGCAAGGTTGGTAGTTACAATGCTTTTTAGACTGGTAGGAAAATGAAAAAGTGAGAAGAAAGGGTTTTTGACAGACAGTAAAGAATATCTACCTTATTTGAGTGGGACCACAAACAAATTTGCCAGCAGAAATCTAAATGCAATAACAAGTATTAAGAAATTTAAGGTACAACTGGAGTTTTTGAAGTGCTAAGAAGCAAAGGGAGCAATGATTTCTCACAGGGTGCTAAGTTACTGTGTGATCTACATGCCAAATATAATCAACATTACTATGGCACTACTGAAGTATGTGATCAACAAATTGAGAGTGATATTTGTTAATATATATATATATATATATATATATATATATATATATATATATATATAATATATATATATATATATATATATATATATATATATATATATATATATATATATATATATATATATATATATATATATATATATATATATATATATATAAGAGCATTGTATGACTATTTGCGCTATAGCAAAATAGTTGGAAGCTCATATTCCTAGATGAACACGTGATACACTATGCAACTAAAGGTATATCAGGCCATTAAGTTGAGAAGTGTTGAAAATCAAAGCAGAAGAGGAATTCAAACAGCAGTAGATGAAGGAATTCTAAGAGAATAAGGTTATTTTGAAAAGTGCTGAGAGTGCAAAACACAGGATAAGGTTTGAAAGATCATAAAGAGGGCTGATGGGTCAATGAAATTTCAATTGAGCAATGAACCAGAAAGAGGTCTCAGTGTCAGTAGTTACTAGGCAAATAGGAAGAAAGAACCCATGAGACGGACCTGTGTAAGGCTTTCTTTCGAAACATGTAATGAAATGGTAGTTCGAGTCAAATTATGAATACAAGTGGGGAGAAATATGCTAGAGTGCTGCAGATTAAATGCCTTAAAGGTGCTAATATGAACATCTAGAAAAATATAGACTTATAAAAAGGCTTCGCAGAGCAGCTAGGTGTGAGGAAAGAGAAGTCCAGTTCAGGAGGGGTCTCGAGATCCGTGCAGTAATGAGGCACGTAAAATATTTATTAACTGGTGCAAAGTGATATATAAGTTACCAAGACTGACGCAGAGCACCATCAAGCCAAGAAGATTGGGTTAGGGTTGACATGGAAAGGCCGAGGACTTGTTTGTAATAGACTAAGGCATGGACTTTATTTACTTGACACTTCATAACCTAAGTAAATTAGTATGATAAGAACTGATAAAAAAGTTTTGCCTCACAGATCTTCTGGTGCTGCCATCAATGGAATTAAGCATCATGTATAAAAATTGATTATTATTATAATTATAATTATTGTGCTCCATAATTTATTATTACGTTGAAGGGTAAAGTGCATAAGACAGTTGTGAGACCTGCGATGATGTATGGAGCAAAGGCATGGGCAATAAAGAAGACAAGAGAAAAAACTGGATGTGGCAGAGATGAGGATGTTGAGATGGATGTGTGGGATGACAAGAAGCGATAAGATCAGAAACGAGGTAATTAGAGGTACCTCAAAAGTTAGAGAAATATCATATAAGATACAAGAAAGTAGACTAAGGTGGTATGGTCATGTCGTTCGAAGGGATGAACAGTATGTTGGGAGGAGGGTGATGTGAGTGGATATACATGGTAGGAGAGGGAGGGGAAGACCAAAGCGCAGGTGGATGGATTGTATCAATGGCTACCTGAGATCCAAAGGTTTGTTGGGTGTTGGGGTCTGGAGAACAATGGCCAGAAACACCGATCCCACATAAAAGTGCGAAAAGAAGTAGACGAAGAAGAAGATTGTGCTCCATAACTGAAAACAGATTTTTGTGAATTTCTTTTATTTTTATTATTATTATTATTATTATTATTATTATTATTATTATTATTATTATTATTATTAATACTGTGCTTCGCTACTGAAAATAATTTTGAAAATTATGAAAATATTATTATTATCATTATTATTAGTATTATTAATGTACTTTGCTACTGAAAATTATTTTTTATATTAAAATCTTACTATTATTATTATTAGTTATAATTCCCTCTCTCACTCAATGATATCATCACAATATTATTAAAATTAAAATTTGTCGAGGGGGTGAAATGGTGAATCATAACCCTCTAGCTTTCCTGCCGAGAGCTACTGCCAAAGCTTATCACTTTTTTCAAGGTCATATAAAAAAACACACACGAATAATAAAAGGTCTCGTTGTATGCTCGAATGAACTTTTGAACGAAAATAAAATATATTCACATAGTACAGTATTTTATGAAAGGATTTTCCACCAAATGAGTCAAGTGATTCTCAAAATAAACATCATGGCTCATATGTAAATCTGATCAAAATTAGTTTTCAGTAGTACCTTTCTATGTCTGGATTTTTCTTCTGCTTCTTACGTGATAGATTTCGATGGAAGAGAATTTTGCCAAATACCTTTTTTTTTATACTATATTAACTAGGTTTCTTCAATAACAGTGTATCACTTCGCCAACAAAATCTAGTTCTGTAAAATAAACCGAACAACTTTAAACATGAACAGTTCTCAAATGAAATGTACACATGGGGAAGACATACGATTTAAGTTGTGCAGTCCGTCTTCCTCTGATATATATATATATATATATATATATATATATATATATATATATATATATATATATATATATATATATATATATATATATATATATATATATATATATATATATATATATTGACAAAATATTACAAAAAGTATTACAAAAATATTAAATTTTTCCTTTTTTTTTTCTTTTTGCACAAAATAGCATAATTAATAGAAACTATTTTGTTCATCAAAAATCTTAACCTAAAGAACACTGCAAATATTCTCACAAACTTACTAACAAAAGTAAAAACTCATAGTTATCTTAATGCCTAATTCTGAATACAGTTAGAAGAGTAAACTACATCCAATTATTAAAATTTAACCTATAAATACAAAAACTTAATGCTTTCCTCATTACAAGGTTGAATCTCTTCCTTATCTGTACAACTGTAGTACTTCATAAATATACTGACACAACTCGGTAATATGAAGCTCTTCATTCAAAAGTGATAGGACACTCAGATAGTTTAAAGTATTAAATGAACCAGTCTGTGATATAACGTTGCTTATAGATTATACCTTTTGCTGCAGCTGTGTAAAATGGATCACACAATAACTGTATGACTCAGGGTTGCCAGATGGCAGAGACACCTCACGGCCAAATTCTATTGATATCTTTATATTTCTCAAAGCTTATATAATATCAGATTACTACCAAGTTATAAATTGAAGTTTCAAATTCGTTTTGAAACGGGAAATATTTAGCTATTTTCTCCTACAGTCTTTCAAATTGGAAAAAAAAAAATTAATACTGAAGCGGAGAATTTCAGAAAAAATAACGTAAGCATGTATGTACTAAAAACATTTTATTATCTCTTACCTTGTCACGATGGAGTTCAACATAAAACTGAAGTGACCTGTTTTCTTTCTTTCTATGAGATTAAAGCCAACCTTATGTTGGCAAGGGCCCTTGTCCAAAGGACGCCCCGTAGGTGGTTGCTTGAGTTCTTTGTCTGTGTTTACTTTACTTCTTTTTTTATCACCTTGGAGGTTCGAAGTTCTCCAAGGTGCTAAGATGAGCGTCCAGGCTGTTTGGTATTTTCTGGGCTATTTGAGCACAGTATTTTCGAGCATTGGGATGTTGTATATTGATAACCAAGTTCATTCCAAGTCTAAAGGTGTTTGTTTTTGGACACTGTAGCAGGTAGTGTAGCAAGGCTTTATCTGTTATTTTGGTACAGTGTTTGGACTCCCTTGCAAGGTTTTCAATTACTTCCCAGCAGCACTTGTATACAAGTCTGAGTCTGGGTACAGTTACAGCGAGGCTTCTTGGGGTGTATCTTGATATATGTGATGGTTCAAGTTTTGTGGCTCCTTGTACCATTTGGCAGAGTAGGAACCTTTGTTTACCCAGCTGTTGTGGTTTTCCTGCATTGCTATATGAAGTGATTGTTTATTCTTTGATTTGTAATGTTGCAGGCTGGGCTGTATGGCGCATGTTATGTGGCATGAGACAGCGTTTTTAGCGAGTTGATCAGCGCTGTCATTGCCAGGTATATTTATGTGGCTGGGTATCCAGTTTATTGTAACTTGTCTCCCTTGCTCTTTGTGTTGTACCAGAAATGTTTGAATGGAGCTGAGTAGCTTTATATTTTCTTTGAATCTGTATTGTTGAAGTGCTTGAACAGATGACAGGGAATCAGTGTGGATGGTTACTGGTCCACGTTCATTTTGAATGGAGTATTGTAGTGCCATTTTGATGGCATATAGTTCAGTTTGGAGGGTGGAGCAGGAGTCTGATAGCCTCCAATATGGTATAAATCTTTCGGAGTAGACAGCTGCTCCAGTTGCTGGTATGTTTGTGTTGACAGTTCCATCTGTATAGCATGAGATGCCTTCTGTTTGAGTCATGTCGACTTTTATAGGCACTGAGAGTTAATAATTGTACCGGAAATCATCCCTGCTACTGACGATCTCAATGCCATTAATCCTTCCTCGATAAGCGCAGTCTCTTTGACCTTTGTCGTTGCCGATCAAAGGTCAGAGACTGCGCTAAGGATTATTGCTCTGAAAATAAACATTAAAGCTGGTCGCCTGCTTCCTGAGAAAAGATAAGAGATTTTCACCTTCGTTTGTTTTTGCCACTGACCGATGGGTGAGTAGATAGGTCAAAAGGAATTATAAAAGAAATAAAGTGAGAAAGAATAATTCATATATATTCTCTACTTATTTCAATATGGTAAAAAGTCATTTTAAAATAAAATTCGGCCAAATGGTTTGGCCGTGGAAGTCTAATTTATTTACGGCCAGCCATTTTTGTATACAGCCAAATTTAAGGAATCTGGCCGCAAAAACGGCCATCTGGCAACCCTGTGACTATGACACGTGTCATCTGAAATTGTAACACGTATGATCACAGTTTGTACGTTTGGTAGGGCCTCTCTTCCAATCATGGTGCAACTTTTACTACGTGGCAAGACGCACATTTATATATTCATGTTAAATACATATAGAGATGCACATAAAATAATAATAATAATAATAATAATAATAATTGTAACAAAAATAGTTATAATAATAATAATAATAATAATAATAATAATAATAATAATAATAATAATAATAACAATAATAATAATAATAATAATAATAATAATAATAATAATAATAATTATTATTATTATTATTATTATTATCATTATTATTATTATTTATGGTTTACATTTTTGGTATCACTGTCCTGGGATTTCATAACAATGCTTTGATGGCAAAAATCACTATCTTACTCAAATTACTAATTACTAACAGTCCAGTATCACTTCTTCATTATATATAAACAGAAATAACATGTTTTTAATTTTGAAGGAAGGCGTGTAAGGACAAAAGAGTACTGTAGATACAGAATTATAAATCACTTTTATAATGGAACTCCTTTACATAATACAAACTTTGCATTCTTCATAAGCTGGAAATACTGAAAGCCGTTTAGAGACAGCAATAATATCCTCATATTCATCCCCACAAAATAATTACTGACCATGATCAGTAACATAGCTTCTTAGTCACAAAACTTATGATATAATTTGGTGTTATGTGTAAACACAGTTAAAATGATTTCAACTTTCTTTCCATGTAAGTTTTTGGTGAAAAATAATGTAACTAATATACTTTATATAGTTTGAGTTTTGTGCTTATGCTTGAGGTAAGAAAAAAAAAGGCAAAAATAAAAATAAAAATTCTGAGAAGTACAAATGGTACAAAGTCACTTGATTAGGTTTGAAAGACCTTGAGAAAGGCTGACAGGTTCATGAAACTTCATTGAGCAATGAAGTTAAGAGAGTTAGTCTTCTTAGTTGTTGGTGAAATAGAGAAATTAGGAACCTTAAATAAGATTGGTTTGTGTGAGGACTTATTTCCATAAATGTAATGAAATGATACTTGAGTTAAATTATGAATACAAATGAGAAAAAAAAAATTGAAATGCTGCAGATGAAAAGCTTAAAAGTGCTAATTTTGACACCTGAAGAAGATTGAATTTTGAGAAGAAAAGAAAACTGAGGACCAATTTTTTCAAGGTTTGAGGAATTTGAAGCCCTGCTCAAGAGGGGTCTTGAGGTCCTTGAGGTTGAGAGGCATGCTAAGAATTAATCACTTGGAACAAAGTTATTATCACTATTATTATTTTTGTTATTATTATAATTATTATTATTATTATTATTATTATTATTATTATTATTATTATTATTATTATTATTATCATTATTATTAATATTTTTATTATTATTATTATTTTTATTATTATTATTATTATTATTATTATTATTATTATTATTATTATTATTATTATTATTATTAATATTATTATTATTAATATTATTATTATTATTATTATTATTATTATTATTATTATAATTATTATTATTATTAATATTATTATTATTATTATTATTATTATTATTATTATTATTATTATTATAATTATTATCATTATTATTATCATTATTATTATTATTATTATTATTATTATTATTATAATTATTATTATTATTAATATTATTATTATTATTATTATTATTATTATTATTATTATTATTATTATTATTATTATAATTATTATAATTATTATCATTATTATTATTATTATTATTATTATTATTATTATTATTATTATTATTATTATTATCATTATTATTATCATTATTATCATTATTATTATTATAATTTTTATTATTATTGTTATTGTTATTATTATTATTATAATTGTAATTATAATTATTATTATCATTATCATTATTATATTTTATGTTGTTGTTGTTGTTATTATTATTATCATTGT